>CAUYRH010071006.1:0-49848 GCA_963574655.1 Perodicticus potto | reverse complement strand
AGACGGGGAAAGACCGGGAGAGGAACGGAGAGAGCTTCTCTCTCCCTACTTGAAATCTCTCCCACTACCAGGAGCTTTGGTGTTTTCTGTATTCTTTTCTGTAAATCAATTCTGTCTTATCACGGACGGGTGGGGAGGGGGGGGAATAATGTAATGAAGAATAATAAAATACATGTATTTAAAAAAAAAAAAAGAGCGTGAATGCTGGAGTAAAGGCAAAACCAGTCCTTGGGGTGCAGGGGCTAGTACCTTGTTACCACTTGACAAGCGACTATCCCCGTATAGTATATTATGACCTCTTATTTCTTTCCAGTTGATTGGATTTCAATAGCTGTAACTTTCATGCTGTTGGGAGGTAACTCATCAGGATCTTTTTCTTCTGAGGTTTGAATGTTGGAGTGTGCAACGCTGCTGATGTGGATGATGACTTAATTTTTGCACATAATCATGGAAAACAGTCGCAGCTGAGAGTAAAGCCCAGAAAAACTGGTCAAATGAAGGGGGAAAAATTAAAAGCAAACAAACAAGTTTGGGTCTTTAAAATAACGTTCATTTCAATCATGTTTGTGAACTGCTTACCATTTGTGCCTAAACCTTGTGTTACCCAGTAGACGTGTATATGATATATATTTGCCACACTAAAACAATGAAATCTCCTTTCTGTTTTCATGTTTTGGGGTGTGCTCTAACTCATGAATGAGTAAAAATGCAGGGATTTTTCTAGATGTCAGAGATATATTAGGAATGAGATAGGCTCAATCTCTCACTTGTTTGGAGCTTACAAGTATCACATTAACTCTTGTTCTTAGAAAATTTTACCTCTTGTCTAAAATATCCTGAGCCCATGTATACTTTTCTTCACGTGAGGTTGATTACATGTATTGATAAAATTCTAATTGCAAATATCCAGGCCAATTGGTTTCTCTTAGTTCTATAACAAGCTTATGTATGAATATTAGCAAAATTTTTGAGAATGTGTTTTATTGGTCAATAATGAACCCAGTAATATAAGTCTGCATAAATCTGTTCACTACTGAAACCAGTCACAAGGCAAAGCAGTAAAGCACACGCCCATTAGATATAAATTAACAGCAAAATCTTGCTAGCAAACCAGCTGAGTTACACACCCAAATGAGAGAAAATCTGATATACATTTATCCATGCCTTTTTGCCAAACCAAATATAATCCGCCTGTTTCTAATAAGATACTTCAAATTATTCTCTAATGGCTTGGCACTCATAACTCAGTGATAGGGCACTGGCCACATACACCAGGCTGGCAGGTTTGAACTCGGCCTGGGCCAGCTAAAACAATGACAACTGCAACAAAAAAATAGCCAGGTGTTGTGGTGGGCGCCTATAGTCCCAGCTACTTGGGAGGCTGAGGCAAGAGAATAAGTTAGGCCCAAGAATTTGAGGTTGCTGTGAGCTGTGACATCACAGCACTTTACCCAGGGCAACATAGTAAGACTTTGTCTCAAAACAAAGAAAATTATTCTGTACCATTTTTGACTCAATTTTTCAAAATGGCTTTTGTATTAGAGATGAACGTCTTCCCAGAATCAGCAGCAAAATGCATGGAACTGAACTCATTTCTACGCATTCTACTCTAGTAACAATGTCTCTTCTTGTCACACAGCTATAGATTTTTATTTTTCCTACAGGAAAAACTTCAAAAACAGAATTTTTTTTTTTTTTTTTTTTGCCCTCTGAGCAAACTCTGTTATAAAGCTCTTTCTCTCTGCCTTTTTGGGACAAAAGTTTTCTTGAGATGTCAGTTTGCTGCCTTTGCACATGTGGCTCAGAGGCCTCATACAGTCTCAGCTGGATAGGTCCCTTGGAAAGAGAAACAGCAAACAGATCACATTTTATGATGAAGCCGCCAGATTGTCGTCCCCCTTTATATACCTCCTAGTTGTTCTGCACGAGGGACTCCCTAGGGTGAATGCGAGAGATAAATGAGGTGTTGAGGGGAATAATAATTTTGCACAAGGTGAAAGGATAAAGGAAAAGTGAAAAATATTCCTGCTTTGCCACGGGATAAGTCATATTAATTAGTCTGCATATGACACAACTCCACAAGTGGAAATGAAATTTATGAAAAGAGAACCATAAAATGGATACACCTCATAGATAAATATCACTTGAATGCTACACTTCACAGCTTTTCCACATTGTATAAAATTACTTCATTATTCATGACCTTATTAAAACGCATTATAGATACACTTGGATATGAATTCTAAATACTTAATCTCAGCATGCTCTGTGCATTTGAAAAGATAATGAAAAATCCATTTCTACCATTTCAGATTTAGACATTTGCTTTACAGTGACAAATTATGAAAGGAAATAATCTCCTATGGTTCATTCGGTGTGATAGATAAGAGTCAAGTCCACAGTAGTGCAAAGAAGAGGGGCCGTATGTAATCTACAAAGTATGAAAACACGTTTGATTCTAGAATACCTCCTTAAGGATTTCCTGTATGTTCTACTTTCTAAAGTTTGCTTGACTTAGGATACTAAAAAAATTTTGTATTTATAAATATTTTACAACTAATGGCCAGGAAAGTTAGGCCAGCGATGAAAACAGATAGTGTGCTAGTGTGGAATTCCTTTTAGTACTAAATAGAGAATATAGATAATTTATAAATGGATAAGGAAGAGTTGGTAGAGTATTAAAAATGTCTCCATTTGTTTACATACTTCTATAAAAGCATGGGCTAAATATAATTTTAAACAACTGATGAAACAAGAAAGTTTTCAGTTTGACTATAGGCAATCCAGGCATAATTTCTTCTTGAAAGTTGTTCTATTTGATTATATTGATTAAATATTTAACTATAGACAGATAACCTCAATTATTATTATAGGCATATAATAGTTCTGGTGTTTTAGATTTTGTTTTTCAAGACAGATTCTCACTATGTCGCCCTGGGTAGAGTGCTATGGCGTCACAGCTCACAGCAACCTCACGCTCTTATGCTTAAGTGAGTCTCTTGCCTCAGCCTCTCAAGTAGGTGGGACTACAGGTTCCCCCAACAATGCCTGGCTATTTTTTTTTTTGTTGTTGTTGTTGTTGTAGTTGTCAATGTTTG
This sequence comes from Perodicticus potto, assembly GCA_963574655.1. NCBI lineage: Eukaryota > Metazoa > Chordata > Mammalia > Primates > Lorisidae > Perodicticus > Perodicticus potto. Next base: position 46,750 of record CAUYRH010071006.1, on the reverse strand, counting down.
CCAGGCCAGGGCCGGGTTCGAACCCGCCAGCCCCGTGGTGTATGTGTCTGGTACCCTAATTGCTGAGCTACAGGCACCGAGCCAAGGTGCGTTTTAGAATTTTTACAGCTACAATGTGGATATGCACACTCAAGAGGCAATTTTTCTTCCTCTTTTAAGTTGTTTTTAAGTGTACAATTCAGTGGTGTTACTTCCATTGGTTTTTAAAGGTATTTTCACAAATGTCTGTGAGAAAGCTAGTAGGTCCTAAACAATGTAGAACATGTTTTAACTGACTTGGTTGAAGTGTGCTTTTCTAGAAATAATTCAGCACCAGCGTTTATTGCAAAGCTCAGTGTTCCTTTAGGAAATGCATTTTTGCTATTAATATATTCTCCTTAAAGTGTTGTATATAAATAATTTTATCTACAAACTTGAGTTCTAGTTCTTTACGATATGCCTAGATCAGCATTGTTTCTCTTGTGTGAGAAAAGGAGTAATCACTACAGTATAATAATTATCTTTTTTTTTTTCTCCCAAGGAGTAATTGGGAGTGCGACACTGAATAAGTAATGGTGTGTGAATTACTGCTGGTGTCCCAGAGATCCAGTAGCTCACATATTCCTCTTTACAAAAGTTTTTCCTTTGATTATTATGCTTTATTGATGTTATCAAATAGAGGATTCGTCTTTTTTTTTAATAGTGGGTGCTGTCTCTTTTGGAGGAAGTAACTAAAGTTTATTTACTTACTGGAGGAAAATAATTAAAAAATATTCTCCCTTTAGAGGAATTTCAAACTTTTCTTTACGTAGATATCAAAATGGATTAATATGTATAACTCTTGTGAATTTACAGAAAAACTTTCCTATAAGATAACTATTACAAGTATGAGTGGGAGCATATTCTGTGCATTAGGATTATCTTTTTAAGATATATTTAATTAATTTTGAATAGGTAATTCATATATGTCAATACAGTGTTCAAAAAATCACAGGTGTATGTACCGAAAGTAGGCATTCTTGGACTTTGTTGTTGTTTATCTTATGAACGTTGTTGTCTTACTTAACTTAGAAGATATTTTTCTTTACTGCAACGAATTTCAATTTTAATTATATCTATTTTCTAACAAGAAAAGCCATAGAATCAAAAAAAAAATCCCATCAATGCTAATGTGTGAGTAATGATGCATTTCTTAGATAATAGCTTAGACCAAAATGAAACAATATACATATAAGACTACATATCTTGGTTGTAATTGAGAAAAGAAGTCTTATTTTCAGGTCTAGTCCCAAACTCTGCCAGTAATTAGTTATGTGTCCTTGGGACAGTCTCTTAATAATTCTGGGCTCATTTTCCTCAACATTCAAATGAGGAGTTAGGATCAGTCTGCCTTAAAGATCTTTCTTCCTGTGTCCACAAGTTTATGAATCTCCTTTTTTTTTTTTTTTTTAAATAAGATAGACTTCAATGTGTTATGTAAAACTTCATTAATGGCTCATTAATTTTTCCTTAATATTAAGTCCAATAATAAAAATTCACTTTTGCAAAATTGGAATACAGTTTCCAGTGACTTTGTCGTATTACTAAGAGAGTGAAGTTCTAAGGATCACATTAGCCATTTAGAAGCAATTCTCCTCCAGCTGGGCAACTCGGGGTGAGTCAGGCTAGTGGGTTGCTATAGGCGACTGTGTATGCAGTCTCCCTGGAAACTCATTGTTTAGGGATTGTAGGCCTAGTGATCCCCAGGAATGTTTTGCTATTTTAAAAGGCTTACGGACAATATCAAATTTGAAAGCTAAAATCAACCAGAAGTCATTAGAACACACTGGAGGCAGGGAGCTAGCACGGTGGCCCGTTTCCTTCCCTTTTCTGATGAGGTGTCTTTTTTTCTTGCCTTCTAAATTCCTCTCTGCCTGTGCCTTCCCTTTCTCTTGCTGTGCTTTCCCAGAGCCCCCTCATTCTTCTCACTCCATCTTGCTGACTGTGTTGTCTGGTTTTTGACCTTCTCACTTGCCTTCTGACTCTCTTTTAGTTTGCTGTCTTTCTGGTAGCATAGATGACTTCACTTTTGTTCTCCATTAGTTCCCCCCCGCCCCCAGGGCCATGGTGCCCACATCTCTTTATGACCTCTTTCATTTCCCTTTTGTCTATCTACACTATGTAAACGCATTCATTCCAATCTGTGTTCCCCATCCATTTTTACTTATTTTTTTCTTTTATTGATAAGTATCTACTGCACCTCTACTACGTGCCAAGAGGTTTTTCTGTCTCTCTCCATGGGGATGGGATTTTAGAGAACAAAACAGAGAATTGTGGAAGGAAGAAAAAAAGATTTTATCTTATGCCTTTTCGAAGTAGAAATCTTTCTTCTACTTAGTCAGTCCATGAGGAAAAATAGCAACTACAGTTGTTAATATCATACTATAGTTCTCGGATATCCTTGCAAGCAAGAGGAGATTATTGTACACATCTATATGTAACAAAAAAAAATGGGTGCATCTATGTGTTTATGTAAGTCTATGGACTACCATATATACGGGAATAAATCTATGTCTTCTGTTCAATGCTGCTACTATACTTATTTAAAGCTGTAGGATTTCTATGTCCAATGAGCATGAAACTATAAATGTGCATACGTACACATACACTCAGAACTGAATGTTAAAACTAATGAAAATTTACAACAAAGTTAATGTGGCAAATAGTTAAGGAAATACATTGATAGTATTGTACTCAATAGTAATCAGGCAAAAACAGTAAGCCATTCATGTAAATGAACATAATTAGCCTTTCTTTTCACAGCCACTCTGTCCATAAACTTTTGCTATCTCAACTTGACTAGAAACAAAAAGAACCTTATTTTCAATATGGCAACAGAGTAGCTTAATTAGATTATGACATTAATGTGTTTGTGGAGGAAGGAGGAAAGTGAGACGGATCTCAGAGTGTAGGGTACATAAAAGACAGATGGTTTTATTCAGCACAAAGACAATGACACGAGGACCATGGGTTTTCATGAATGGCAGTACATCTAGGGACAGTCCCTAGAGATCTCTCTCTGCCTTTCCTAAAAGTCCTAAAAGCTGGGTTTTAATTCTTTGAAAGCGCTGTTCCCATAGCTCTAGCTAATAACAGAGAACTTAGTTCAAGGGCAGTCAGGCAAGTCAGGCAGCCAGGAGCTGGTCCAGTGAAAGCAAACTGTACACACTGAAGGTTGATATAATATTTAACTTAAAGCAAGTCATGATCACAGACTTTTGAATTCACATATAGTCAATCAGTGAGGAAAATACTATACACAATAGTAGGATTGAAAAATAATAATGAAATATAAACCATACTGGAAGACAAGTTCATGACGTGGTAGAATAGCGATCAATACTTTATGATGCCTCAGGTGAAACAAGTACTCTCAACTTAATAGGTTTCGCAGTGATCCCTTTATCATTTAGGCTAAGTTGCTTAAAATACTGTATATCAGAGAAATAGATCTGAAAGCTTAAGGAAAAAATGCCTCTTGGAATTGTCTTTCCTGTAGTTCTGAGTAAATAAAGCATATCTGAGTAAATAAATTGAAGAGGGAAGTTTTAGGCCAAACATGGTGGCTCACGCCTGTAATCGTAGCACTCTGGGAGGCCAAGGCGGGTAGATAGCTTGAGCTCACGAGTTCGAGACCAGCCGGAGCAAAGCGAGACACTGTCTCTACTAAAAATAGAAAAACTGAGAGAAGAGGATCACAGGAGCCAAGAGCTAGAGGTTGTTGTGAGCTATGACATCACGGCACTCTACCCAGGGCAACAGTTTGAGACTCTGTCTTAAAAGAGAGAGAGAAAAAAAAAGTGATGTTTCAAAAACAAAGTGAGCCTTCTATTTTCATTAGCCAAAAGTGTACTTTTAAAATTTTCTCTCTACAGGAATATGATTTGTACTAATTCAATATTGAATCTCTGCTGAGTGAAATACACAGTTAATTCATCCCCCCAACTGGTGTGATAACAGTCAATCAACTTATATTTGGTTTAAAATACCTTCTTTATTTAGAAACTAATCTTTATACCCCTTTTTCTTCTTTTATTTTCCTGAGCAAAATGAAAGCCATGTGGCCATACATCTTATTTAATGTTAGAATGGAAAAGGCTTTCCCTGCCATGGTTCCATTGGCAAAACCCAGAAAACAAACACAAATGTGAGAGTTGAATTGGAAAAGAAATCACTCTACTCCATACGGCTAGGGTGCCAGCGACATACACGGGAGTTGGTGGGTTTGAATCCAGACCAGGCCTGCCAAACAACAATGACAACAACAACAACAAATAGCCGGGCATTGTGGTGGGCGCCTATAGTCCCAGCTACTTGGGAGGCTGAGGCAAGAGAATTGCTTAAGCCCAGAAGCTGGAGGTTGCTGTGAGCTGTGATGCCACCGCACTCTACTGAGGGCGACTCTGTCTCAAAAAAAAAAAAAAATTTTAAAAACAAACATCTAATTTTAAGTAAATCATAATCAACAAAATCACTAAAATAACAGCAAAACTGACTTTTGAAAAGCAGTCTTAGGCATGATGACAAGAAGGAATTGAAACCAATCTAAGCTATTGGGGAAAGAGAGAAGGAGAAGGAGCGAGATTGTTATAGTTGTAATGTCCGGATCACAAAATAATCCCCGCAGACTTCAGTTTAACTTCCTGGGGCCACATTTTTTTCCTGCTGAAGAGAAATGCTATCACGATCCGGATAGTTATAAATCACACAACTATATCCTGGTCGTGGGTGTTTATGTGGTGGGATTTATTTTATCACCTTGCTAAATGTGAGTGCTTCTAATTCTTCCTAAAATAGAGATAAAAAACACAACTTGCTAAGTGTCCACTTATTTCACAGCTTTAACGAAATGAATGTTAAGATATTTTGCCGTTGGGGACATAATCCTATGTTAGCATGCCACTCACGTGGCCAGCAGATACATAGGCAGGAGTTTCCAGCAAGGGGGCTCAGGGTTACAGTTCTGTTCAATCTTTTGATTTTGTTGTGAGAACTGTTACTACTTCTGAACTTGTGTCTGTTTTACTAAACCAATTTACACTGAGTCATTTAACCACAAAAGCCCTCTGAATGCAAATCATTGTAGTAGACACAGAGAGACATTAAAAGCAGATATAAGAAGCTAAAGTTTACAGAGAAGCAGAAGAGAGAAACTTCATAGGAAGAAAACAACAGCAACACACAAAACAAAATAATGGTGAATTCATTCACTCCATGTTCATTGTCTGTCAAGGTCGAGACACCATGCACAAGTACAAGTACAAATGTAGCCAAACCAAGGTCTTATTCTAGCCTATGTAATTAGACAGGACTAAATCTCAGCCAACAAACAAAAGTATGAATGTTTAGAGGAATTGCCAACAAATGTTATTTCCAATCCAGGATACATTAGGAGGAGGGATAGATGATAAAAGCACAAATAGCTTCCAAAGGTGCCTTGATCCTCAGGAAATATATTCTTAATGTTTAAAGATAGGACCTGGCTTCTGATAGTAATGAGCCTTTACTAATAAACAGAACCTGAAACATCATAAAATTATTGATTGAATTTTGTAATGTGCACATCCCTGTCTTCGTGGGGATGACAAAAATTTTCCACCCATACGGAGCATTGAAGTGAGTCAGAGACACCAGTGGATGACGTCATCTTGACCAGGAACAAAAATCCTTGCTAGTGACTTCTTTGATATATTTCATGATGGCATAATTTAGTATTATAGAAATTAAATATGGCCATTTCCTGCTCTTTTCTAGGAGTTTGGAAATTGATTTTTAAATAATTTATCCTGTCAGTTTCCTTACTATGGTGAACAGGTCTATAATTTATAGCATCTACCTTTCTAGATACGTCAGATCTTACTTGGTAGTATAGTCTGGCTGGAATATCTGGGTCTCTGAAATGGAACTGAGTTCTAGTACAAAATTCATCTTCTAGGACAGTTGAAAGCAGGTATGTCCCTGAAATATATGGCTGTCCCATATACAATAGCCACCAGAGACTCTTATCATATTATTCATATTATATTTTCCTTTATATAATGTTCTAAAATTCCTATCCTAGCCTTTAAATGTCACCCCAAACCCTCGAACCTCGTAAGTTTTGTCCCTGTAGAGATTTCATTCAGTTTCTTAAGAACTAGGATATAAGTCAGCTAAGCGTTTTTTTTTTTTTTTTTTTTTTGAGACAGAGTCTCACTATGTTACCCTTAGTAGAGTGCTGTGGTGACACAGCTCACAGCAATCACCAACTCTTGGGTTTAAGCGCTCTTCTTGCCTCAGCTTCCCAAGTAGCTTGGACTACAGGTGCCCACCATAATGCCTTGCTATTTTTTTGTTGCATTTGTCATTGTTGTTTAGCTGGCCTGCGCCGGGTTCGAACCCGCCACCCTTGGTATATGTGGCTGGCACCATAACCACTGTGCTATGGCTGCCGAGCCAAGTCAGCTAAGATTTAAATATACCTAACTTTAAAACAAATATATAGTTTCACCAAAGTTTATTTTGAGATGATTTGTGGCAAGGGAACATTAGAAACTCACTTGGATCACTTACATTTTTCCTAATACTACGCTCTAAAAATAGCTAAAAGTAATAACATGTAAAAGTATTATATTAATATTGTAATATGACAAAAATAATTATTTTATTATAAATATTTCTTGAACCTGGCCCTGGCCAAATTGAAAACGAAAAAATAGCCAGGTGTTGTGGCAGGCACCTGTAGTCCCAGCTACTCAGGAGGCTGCGGCAAGAGAATTGCCTCAGGCCAAGAGTTGGAGGTTGCTATGAGCTGTGATGCCGCAACACTCTACCGAGGGTGAGAAAGTGAGACTCTGTCTCTACAAATAATAATAATAATAAATAAATAAATAACTATTTCTTGAATTCATATATTTAAAGATGAATATGCCATGTAAACATTCTCTATTTTTTGAAAACAGGTAGCAATTATTTTTCTGTTTCACTCATGGTTAAAATATTTTAAATTCTTCCAAAAGGATTTTTGTACAATGATATTTGATAGTATATTATGTATAGATAACACAGAATAGCAAGTACATTAAAAAAATCATCTTTTGAAATAAGTTATTGTGATAATTATTTATCCGTTTTCCAAGAAAGGATTGATATTTCATTAAAAGAACTTTGGCTTCTAATATGTTGAAAGGACTACCCCATAGTCAGACACAGGGTGTAATTTATTTCCTAAAATCCCTCATACACATTCATAATAAAACACTCTCTGGTTTAAGATATAAAATTCTGTTACTTTTATCAAGTAATACACACTTGTGGCGAGAGAGCAATTGTTTTGAAAAGTATATGGAGATTTTCAATAATATATGATAAATTTAACTTCATAAATTAAAATATTTCTTATGCTCTGTTGACCTTCAGTAATTTCAGCCTATCACATATACCCTGCTGTCACATTTTATTCATATTATGTTGATACCACTCATGAGATTAAATCACCATTCTTCGTGGTTAATATTCTTGTTTCCTTCCTTAGGCACAAAGAAATACTTATATGTTGAATACTAAGTGGCTTTAAAAAATAGTGCCCTGTTCTGTGAAAGATGCCAGTATGAGTGGTTGGTATTTTGTCATTCATTTAATTAGCAAACTTTTTCACACTTATCAATATGCAAAGTTCAATACTATGGCATGTGGGAGGGTTTGGTGACATATTTTATGAAATAACATGCTCTGGAAAGTGGAAAGTGCCATACAGCACAAGTTATGGTTGTAGAACTGAAAATTTTGTTATACAAATCCTGATACATGTTATGGAAAAAAGCATGAAATTTTGGCTTCATAAAACAAAATTAAAGTTCTAGTTGTTTTGCTTTTCAGATGTGAAATTTTGGCAAATCACTTAACCTGTTTGAGACTCAATTTTGTAATCTGCAGAGTTTGCTTCAGAGAGAAATAGTTATATTTATTTAAATGAGATATTTGTGAAAATGCTTTGTAAACTCTTAGGTAGTTTATAAATGTTCATTGTTCTTATAAAACATGGTTTCTGCCTTAAAGATGTGAAACGTCTAATAGAAGAGAAAGAAAGCTTCCATATTGCACTGAAATATATTTCTGTATTTAATTATATTTATATAAAGTATTAATTATATTTATATAGGATATTTTATCATAATAAAAATTAATATATGTTGAATGCAATTTAGAGCTCAGATCTGAATGTAGATTCCTCTTTGAGTGGAAGAGCAATAACTTTGATTCTGGAATGTATTTGTGATATAAAGGAACTGGTGATAGTGTGCATAAGGATACAAAGAAAATAATCCATTGTAGAAAGAGCATTTCAGCAGAAAACATCAATAAATATTTCAATTAGATTCGTATGCAATAGTATTTGTTATATGAATTTAAGCTAGGCATCAAAATCCCAGCAATCATAAGAACAAGAAAGTTCTATGAGCTCTCATCTTGTTAGGGCATGACCACAGCTGGTTTCTCAGGCTACGCTTTAGTTCTGGCGTCCTCAAACTTTTTAAACAGGGGGCCAATTCTCTGTCCCTCAGACTGTTGGAGAGCCGGACTATAGTTTAAAAAAAAACACTATGAACAAATTCCTCTGCACACTGCACATATCTTATTTTGAAGTAAGAAACAAAATGGGAACAAATGCAATTCACACCAACGCATGTGGCCCGCGGGCCGTAGTTTGAGGACCCCTGCTTTAGTTGGTGGATTTGAAAGTGCTGTGCTTTTCTTTCATTCATTCTTTTATGCCTCATAACACAGAACACTGGTTATTCTTTCCAGGAAATTTTTGTAATTGGATTTTTAAGTATCCAATGTGCACGAATGAAAAAGAAAGAAAGAAAACGCTCCGAAAAGTTTTAATAAGTTTCTCACTAAAATGGAATACCCAACGTTTTAAAGCCCAATCAGTGATGTAATATGTCATTAAGAGTTCCCAATCTTCACTTCATGTCATTGCAGGGATATTAAGCACTGACACTTTGAAGTTTTATCCATCAGCCCTTTGCATCTTGGGGGAGCATTTCTCCTGGGGTGCTTCTCGAAGCCCACACTGAATTCCAATTAAAGTCTGTGGGAGCGAGGCACCCAGAGGGCTAGAGAGGCAGAGACGTGAGAAAATGTCCATTATCAATGTGATTTACACAAGGTCACAGAGTAGTTTAGTCTCTAAAAGCACACCAGTGTGGGGAAGGCTTGGCTGGAAATCTTCTCGCCTGCCTATCTCCAGGGACTCTGGAGGGCACAGGGCCTTTTAAAATAGCCATTTCAGAAAGATCATTTTTTTTCGTTTTCTCCATACGTTCCCCTCTGGTTCAACATTACACGATTAGCTGGGGGCTGCCAAAATGACAGCCCCTGAATGAGCTGATACCAGTCTACACAGAATCGGGGTAATTGGATCTTCTGGGTTAACTAAAGCAGCTGGCCTCCATGGAGCCTTGAGGACGTCAATCAGATTCTCTTTTAATTCTCTGGATAATTAGATAGCCTATGTTAGTTGCAGAAATAGCATTCCTCAGCTGTTTCTCTTTCCCTTGTCTTCACTCTATAATCTTTCTATGAAAAGTCTATTCCACACAGCAAAAGATGCAAATTGTAAGACTAACATCGTCCTCAGACAGATTATCCTCCTCGGCTGGTCAGCAACTTACAGAGCAAGAAGCCAAATCAAGGACTTACACCCCGAACTATTTAAAAGTAACCAGAGCCGCAAACAACTGACATAAAATTATTCCTCTTACAAGACATTTATGAGGAATTTATGTTAGAACTTTCGCCTGTTCTCTATGGGAATACACATTTATGCAGATATAAATCATTTAAATACATGGAACTATATAATGTTGATAAACAAGATTTACAATACCTCTTATGTTTATGATGTATTTTCGTGGAACGCAACCATTTACTGAAGGGGTTCAAGAAGCCTATTGACATTTGCTTTTCTTCCTACTATGCACTATTTATTAAGCCTGAATATAACATTCACATTAACATCAAACACAGGTAAAATATGAAATTGCTGGAGAGGAATGATGACATATTTTAGTACTTTGATGGTGGTGCCAGCATTTCATTTAGGATATGCATATATGTCATCTGAAAAGGACAATAAATTTCAGTGAAGGCTCAATATATTACAAGACTTTTCATCAACATACTCCACAGGGTAGACTAAAACCACAGAGGGTAGGAAGAAATACTGCTGAATAATCAATCTTTGAAAGCATTCAGTGTTATTTAGAAAAGCTACATTTAAAATATCCATAAGTCTAAAAAACGAATGTGTCTGAAGTCGTGTGATTCTTATGTATAACTATGAGAGCTATGTAGAACAGTTACCTTTCCTCCTATTTTTCAGTATTGAGATTATTAGGTAATCAAAAATATTTTAAAAAATAGAATGGGATGTTAGTGATTCTAAGGCTTTGACACTGACTCTAGCCCTGGAAGGTAGAAAAACTTTTTTGCATGAAGCTTTTGTTCATTTCTAGCCACTGCATTGCTCGCTGGTGTAGAGTGATCCCCCACTTAGCACAGACACCCAGCAAGGCAGGACAGACAACGGCTTCCGCTTTAAGAATGGTGCGTTGAATTCAACATATTCATTACTCTTATGTGCAATGAAGGTTGGAATGAAGTTTTCCTGCATTTTTCTCATCCTAAGTTTGAACTATTTCTATATGTCTAGTATTTCAGCATGAGAGACAAGTATTGACTTGAATGTATAAAAAGCCACTGTGTCCATGCATCAGCAATGAGAAGAAAGAGGGGCATGCAGCTTTCCCGGAAGTGGTGGGGTGTCACTGCTCTCTGCTAGAAATAGGGGTACCATATTTGAAAATGAAGGGCCAGAGGCCCATTGGTGGGAGCCCTGTGTCTTTTGGAAGAAATCATTTTATTCACTATAAAAGAGGAGTTGTACTATTTCTTATGCTTTGTTCTCTGGTCCTTAAAAATGCATCCTGTTGAAAGGAGAAGTTTCCTAACATACCACAGTATAAGAAGATGTCCTGATTCTTGCAGAGCACTTCTTTTTCACTTTCACTTGCTGTGTGACTAAAGTAAAAAAAGAAAAAAAAATTGATAGAATTTTCTATCTTCTGCTGCCAAAAAGGAGACCTTTTCCTCAAATAGATGCCATCAAAGCTGTTGTAGTTTCTTTTTCTCCGGGCTTTACTCAGTAATGCCAAGGTGTGTGTGCACTCTAGCATTTGAAATTCTTTCTGGGATATATGAGGCACCAAAGGGAAAACCATTCTATAAAATCATTTTGGGTAAATGAGCTTTAAAACACTCTCAACAGAATGTCAGTAAAGAGGAATTTGGCAAAGTGATGACCTTTATATTTTTTATTTTCTTTCATAAATTTCTCCCTTTCTCCACAGACACACACACACACACACACACACACACACACACACACCAGTCCACTCTCCTGATGATGGGTATGAATTTGAATAATCTGGACATCATTAATCTTTAATATTCACCTTTGATGCTCTTTTCCATTTGCATATAGGTATGAAGCACCTGCTAGATGAGGCAGTCTTTTGAGTTCTGGGGAGATCTTGCCATCTTGAAGTGGAAAGGAAGGTGTATAACCCTCCTCAGTATATAAGCACTATTTACAAATGGGACCTATTCCCAAAATCTCAGATAAGAAATTATTTGTTATCAAACTGAAAACCATACATACATCATCTCCACTCCTCTCCTGAGGCTTATTCTTATATTCTGTCCAAGGGATTCTTTTAATATTCACATGGAATTTAACCTTTGAGAGAACAAACTTAAAAGTTAGGAAAGCAACAGGTTATTAGGCAAAGCATCCAAATCTCTCCCCAGATGGCAGAGAAAATTATAATTTTTTGTGAATTAGTTCCTACTACATCTATTATGAAAGTGGCAGCATCCACAGAGATATGGTTTGGGGTTATCTTAAACTTATGACTCCAAATGCATCGTCCCCCAATTGGCTTGTGAATCACTGTGTCATGGAGGCACTGAACCCCAGGAACCTTGGATGCAGTGAGTCCTGGACATCCACACTGCAAACATTTTCCAACTCTCCATTATTTTGTTTGGACTTTGCAGAGGCAGAAAATCAGAAATATATAAAAAAAAAAATCTCATGAGGATGTAGGGGAGATCTTCTTTATGAGCATAAGTCAAAGAAATTCTGAGGGGAGATCTGAATCCTAAATTTACCTGCTAAACTTTTTGCTGTGAGCCTGACTTTACTGCAGTCACTTTATTCCCCTGTGCTATTGAGGCCAATATAATCTTAAGATCTCCATTTTAATGCATTTTTTCTGGTTTGTCCTCACTGTTGACTTTATCCATTAGCTGTGTTTGTGCCTTTGCAGAATGGTTATCTTCCAGTGTTGGCTTCTTTATACTTTACTGTAGCTTTGAGGTAGGCATGCCACTGGGTCTTCATTTTCAAACTCTCAGCACAAGTCACACAGGAGCTAATCTCCTCAAACTAGGCAGTAGACTCTATGATGTTTATCACACTCGCCAGACTATTGATAGGGATTAAGACACCTCAAGCTCTTAAATCACTTTAAGAAATTTGAAGGACACGTTTCCCAATTCTGACTTAGTAAAAATTCACCATAAATGGATTTCTTTTTTCACCTAAAGAGTGATTTAATCAAGTTAATCTACTTATCCACATAGGAATTAAGGCTAGAGAAATTATGGCCTTAGGTTAACGTTTATGTAAGAAATGGATAGAAATGATAAAGCCAACTGAAGTTGTTGGATAGAAATAAAATCTTTTCTGTGTTTATGTAAGATTGCTGATATCATTGAAAGAATTACACTAGAGTTATTTCATAGTCTTTAAATGGATGATTGTGTTTCCCAATAGCTGAAAAATGAACTCATTTTAAAGAAAAAAAATTTGATTGGGAGGAGGGTGGGAAATGGGGATTACAGTGTATGGCGCACCTCTTAGGGGCGGGACACAATTATAAGAAGGACTTTACCTAACACATACAAGCAGCATAACCTAATTCTTTGTACCCTCAATGAACCCTAAACAATAAAAAACAAACAAAAAGAATAATACTTTTAAAATCCATACCTAGTTTAAATTTAGTTACAACCCTATGCCTTGGTAGGACAGAGATTGGTATCATCCATTGGTATCAAAGAAGTTTTGGATTTATCCAGCAAGGAAGAAGCAAAGGAGGAATTTGGTCTTTGGAGTTCATGTTTGGGCTTTTAAAATTATCTTCAATAGTTTCTTTTCAAATTCTCCCTCCTTTAGAAATCTGTGAAAAAAATTCTAGATTCCAGGCTATGGAGATGCAATTTGAGAACTCCAGACACTCATCCAGATTTAGCAAACATTTTTGGCATGTATTATGTTTGGAAATGTGATTTAACTGTGAATAAAATGTAGTTACCCACTTAGTCTAAAGACTGTACATTCCTCAAGGGCAGGCACCACTTCTTACTCATCTTTGGTGCAGAATGTAGAGCATAGAATGGCCCAGAGCAGGTACACAGCGGGCACTTGTTGAATAAACTTGCATATGTATCTTGAGTCTGGATGAATTTCCTTCTCTCCAGTTTGTCTACCTAGTGGAGCCCTAGTTGGAATTCATAGAGACCGATTTTCCTGTTAGTAGTTCTGCAAGTCCCTAATTCTAAATTAGCTTGTTCCAAATTTATTTGCAGATATATAAAAAAGCGTCTGACAGTTGAAGAGCCATGGCATTATATGGTAGATGGTAGAGAGGAAATCTGCCAATCAATTGGAGAATCCTGCGGAACTCTTTTCCCTCAATATGTTTTTGTTTACCCTAAATGATGTTCTTAGTAGTTTACTTCATGAATTTTCGCAGACGGTTCTTCAGTGCTTACCTTTACATCTTTGAGACATTTTGCAACGACTCATGTAGTAACATTAATATGTAGGCAAAGCTTCAAATATGTGGCAACCCAATCTCTTTGTCATGAAAAAGGGACAGCTTCACTTGGCAATAAGTAGAATATTGGCAAACACAGCAAAAAATTCTAGTTAATCACAAATTGTAACCACTCTCTAGTTGACATGTGCCTGCTGTGCTAATTGCTTCATCACTTAATTATGCAAAAAATAACAGCATCCCCAGCAAACATTGCCCATGAAGCATTATTAAAATACAAAGAAACATTCTCTAGGCTCTTTAGCATAAACATAAATATTTCAAAATGAGGAAGTGTTCTTATTATAATAGTAATGAGAATTTTGCAGTAGCTTGAATTCTTCTTTTAAATAAACCCTCAGAATGCTTTTACACAACATGACCTCTGCTGTCTGTGGTTTTAATCCAGGATCTTGCCCTGACACCCACCCCTCAGGGTAAGTTTTTTTTCTTTCTTTCTTTTTTAGGGCATTGTTATATATACCTTCTTTAACACATAACTTTTATCGCTATATATTTATTACATCAAACAATAAATGAATCAGATAGCAAATAAATGCGTGAACAAATAAACCCATCAATCTAGGGAATAGCTGTGGAATTAAAGTTCCAGGAATGTTTTTATAACATAGTAAACACAAGACAGGAGCTTATAGAGTGGGGAGGCCACAGTTGTGTTTCAGCTGTGAGGTTCCAGACCCACAGTCCAGGGATTGATGTCCATGTAAACGTTTCTAGCCCTGGGGGGAAAAATGCATTTCTCATTTGAAATCTTGCTATTAAATGGCTTTGAATGTTTTTGAAATGTTTGAAGAAGTGCTCTCGGAGAGTTTAAGACTCACCAAAAATTCAGTTTCATTACTTTTCCACTTTTGTTTTTGCAAACTCGGTTATTACAATGATGTAAAAGGAAGCACTGAAGTGTCTGTGAAGATCTGTGAAATAAACTATCAAGAATATCACTTAGTTGAAAATAAAAAAAGAAGAAACGTATTGAGGGGTACGTATTTTGCAGGATACCTCAACTGGCCGTGGTCAGACTGGACAACAGAAAGACGGAGGAGAAGAAGAAACACGAGAGGTTGCTCACGAGTTACTGCAAGTGTGGATGAAAATTGATGTGGCAATAGGCATGCCACCAACTAGGACACCGTTGACAGCCTGGGGACGGCAGGATGTGGCAAGGCAGCTGAAGGAGGATGCTTAGAATTTGTGGCTCCAAATATTATATTCCATTGATTAGATCAGTATCATACTGTTGAGAATGTAAAAATTCTATTAGGCCATGCTGATGTTGGATGGTGTCTAGAATTGTCGACGACATCTTCTGACCATATCTTTCCTATGTGTGGTTAAATTTGTTTTCCTTGTACTTCAAACAGCTTCAAAATATTTGCCAGGTTCTCAGATTTAAAATCCTTGCTATCCTAGCCAATTAAAAATTTAATGCATTCTCCAAACAACATAAGATCCTGGTGTTCTCTCAGGATTTTTATAAATTTGCTCCTTGAAAATGTTTCCAGATTATAATAAATATAATTATAGTAAGTTGCTACTATGTTTCCTCCTTTACTAACACATGACAAATTCAGAGGAGCAGGATGGTTGAGAACATGTGCTACAGAATTGAATCCTCATGGTTCTGATTTTGGGCTCACAGTTTGCAAACAACTTTGATAAAGTATGTAAGCTTTCTTATTTCCAGTTTGCTCATCTGTAAAATGGGAAATAATAACATTCATTGGTTTTGTGGGGATACTTAAATGAGAAAATCCTGATAAATACATGTGTAAATTTGGCTCTCACTACTCCCTGGATGGGCCATCATGGGCAGTTCTTCAATGTCACAGGAAATAGTATGTTTTCTTCTTACAAATGTTCATTGCTTTTCCTTGACCCACCCCCTCCACCCCCTTCAAGTTCAGGTCTTAAACTTGGTTTCCTTCCCTACAAATACATTGTTGATTCAGATTGTGCCTCTGTATTCCAGTCCATGGTGGAAATGTGATTTTCATTGCATTGATAAATAGCCTCTTCAAACGGACTAATCTCTTTGGACCTACCTGCCAAGTTTGCCTAAACAGAAACTTTATATACGGTAGCACTGTTCTCCTTTAAACAGCCCTCGTGAAACAGCAATCAGTTTTAAAAGCAGTGGGGATTATATTGGCTATTAGTCTCAAATGAAAGACAGACATCTTTAGCTCTACCTCCTCTGTGTTCCAACTTGCTCTGAAGGAAAAGAGACATTTCTCTCAATACCTGAAATGGCAATGATTTAAGATTTTCACACGTGTGATTAACAATGGGTAATCAAGCCTGGAAATGTGCCCTTAACAGTGGAACTATTTCTCTTGTAGCTTGACCGATAAAGGAAGAATAGCTGCAGCTTTTGAAACCTCTCCTTATGCCGAGATTGGAAATTCATCTTAATTTGGTGAGAGAACCTTGAACGTTGGCCAGATTCCAGATTCTTCCTGTATCTTTGCAAATAAACTCTCCGTAGTTAATAAGTAGATGTTGACCTATCTAACAGAGCATCCTTGTAAGCTCAAAAGCTACCTCTAAATGTTGCAGAGAAAGATGTTAACCCCAGCTCTTCCTCCTGCGATCTGAGGCAAGATGCCCATTTCTTCACCTGCAAAATGGTAAATCATACCTGTGGCATTGTGAGAGTTTAGTGGGTTAATTCATGCATACTATCTAATATATAAAGAGCAATAATGTAAGTTGTGTTTCTTATTAGTTAGTAAAATAAAATGAATATAGTGTAGGACATTTTTTTCCAGGTATAACCTTTTTTTCCTCAAACTGTAATGAAAAATAAAGACCACTATATATTCACAGTATTCTCCAGATATATTCAGAATGCTTCTCTCATTTTCCAAATAACTCCAGAGAGAATCCATTCTTAACTTCACCTCTCTGAAGAAAGTAGTAAGTACAATTTACAGGTTGTTGTCTCTGGCTTTAAAAATTCATTTACTTTTACTACTTTCAATTTCTTAGATGCAAGGTATAAACAAATGTAAGACAGAATTATTTATTTTCTGGAATTATGCCCTTGTTTCCCACTGTTCAGCATGTGTGCATATATACTGCTGAAATTATGTCCTAATGATAGCAAATTGCAGAATTATGAGATATTCTGTACCATCAGTTTTTTTCGAAATAGAAAATGGAGAAGCTTTAATAGCAGATGCAGCATTATGAATACAATTTACTGGAATTGCTCTTCTCTAATCATATAGAAACCATGTTATGTCCTGGAGAGGTTATAAAAATATATAGAAATCCATTTATCCTCCAAGGAAATTGAGGTCTTAGAGCAATGACAAGAACCTGAAATCGAGTTGGGGGCCCTGATATCATAAATTGAGACAGAATCCTAATGATTTCATTTTGTGAAGACAGAATACACCAAGTGCATGTATAAAATTAGGACAATGCTTCCCACAGAATATCTATCATTTTAGCCTTTCTCTGGTATTCTGTATAAGAATTTATCAAAATAGAATTTGCACATTTGCATGAGAATTTATAATCCTCATTGCTAGGTTAAAATGAGAACAATGAACTATTTGTACTTGATGCTCTTACTGCTAACTGATAAAGTAAATTGTATACATATAAAATGACTTCACATTTTTGATTTATGGATAAAAAAGGAAATCTAAGCATAGAGATATGTAGTTCAAACAATATTCATTATTTTCTATATCATCCAGAATCCTAACTTTATAACACAGTTAAATAAGCTGTTTTAGAAAGCATTGCATCAAATAGAATATGCAATTTTATTTCTTGCCAGAGGAAAACTCCATTGTTAATTTCTTTGTGTAGCCTCCTAAAAGTGAAAAATGCGGGTGTAAAAGCTTGCATTCTTAATGTGGTCTTTCACATTTGCATCATTTTAAGACCATGCAATGTGATGAGTTCCAAAAACTGTATGTTGAAAATATATTAATTACTATTTTAATAACTTTAGACATTATTTGGATTTTTGAAATCACTGAGCTTCAATCTGAAATTCTCTGACTGTCTGAACCCTGGGCCCCTTCCTGCAGTACATTCATGTTTGAGGTCTAGATAAATACAGTGGCATTTCTGAAAACTATTCGAATTGATAACAACTCGGTAGATAAAGATTTAATGATATTATTTAACCTTAGAAAAGTAGTATATTTGATACCCCATATTTGATTTAAGGCCACATGAACTTTAGAAAAGATCAAAATATTACCTGAGTAAAATTTTCAGACATTTTTCCAAGATAATGGGTGCTCATTTCCTTTGCTATCAACAGCTTTGGAAGCAGTTGTTAGAAGTACATTTAATCTCTTTTAAACTGCAGCTCCTGAGGCTGATGTGATCACTAAACCAAGGATTTTCTAATTTACAGATTTAGTTAGCAGATGCAGTTAGCACTATTCTCATAACATTAACAGGCACATATACCTAATTTCAATTTCTTCTTTAAAAGATTGTTGTAATATGCTTCTGGCAAGAATAATTTTCATATTAACACAGCAACAGATGAAAATGCAAATCTTCAACTCAGATGTTTTCAAACTTATGGGACACACTAGAAAGCAGGACTGTGAAAAGTATCTGACTTAACAGCCGCGAAGCAAGATCCTGCAGTTCTGCCGTTCTTCCGAGAGCGTGGGAATTCCCTAACGATGCAAACAATAAGAAAAAAATGTATTGCGATTATACAGATATTTTTCTTTGCTATGTTTTCCTAATAGTTCCTTTGTTAAAATTAGTAAGTTATGAAATAAAAGTGTCTGAAATTTTTGGGTTAGCAATTTCTCTACCGTACATGTCTAAAGGAAAGGATTCGGTTTAATTATAGCTGAATGTTTTTATAACTATAGCAGTGGAAATTGATGTCTAAAATTTTGAATAATTTGGGTGAAAAAAGGAGACCTTTTGCACATTCAAGAAATGCAGCAGCAACTTTGGCTCTTCAAATCACCGTGCACTAAGATTCTGTCTAATATTTCTTTCTTTAGGATACTATAGTGTCTTGGTCCATTCCAAAATGTTAATGAATTTGCACGGGTCCAGGTATGGCTGCCTCATTATAGTGAGGTCAAGACTGTTTAGATCAGCAACTTCATTCTGCACCTGACTCTCTAACTACTTACTTATATATGATTTGATGGTGAGCACTGCAAGACAACTGGGTTTACTGTCTCTCAAGAACTTACTCCTTAATGAGAGAAATGCCAAATTGTAAGCCTCTCATCCGTCAATGTCAGTCCTCGGACTTCTTTCTTTTGGTACACTCACTCTTAGGTCTTTAATTATGATGTCTACATAAATGATTCCAAAATTTATGTCTCTAGCCACAACTTCTCCCTTGTACACCCTGTATATACAACTAGCTACTTAACATTTCACTTAGTTGCTAAAATGACATCTCAAGCTTTATATGTTCAAAACTAAACTTTTAATTTCCACCCATCTGTTCCAGAACAACTCCATTATTTCAGCTATTTGGATTAAAAACTTTAGAATCATCTCTCACGTCTTCATTCTGATACTCACATAGGCTGAGTAGTTTCTGCCTCAGGGCCCTTGAACTTGTTTCAGATACTTTGAAAATTCTTCCCACATATTTGGGTGTGGTTCATTCTTTTAGTTTTAATTTTTTAACAACATTCCTGAAATGACACCCTATTAGAAAGTTGTTCCACAATCTTGTATCATGCGTACCCTTATCTTGTCCTTCATTCTTAAAAGCATTTATCGTATTATTAATCATTTATTTATTGTATTCCTTCTCCAGCTTGAACATAAATTCTTGTGGTTTTGACTTTGCTTTTCCTTTTCTTTGTTTAAGAGATGGGGTTTTGCAGTGTTGCCTGGGCTGGAGTGCAATGGTGTGATCATAGCACACTACAGACTTAACTTTCTAGGCTCAAGTCCTCCTACCTTAGCCTCCCAAGGTCCTGGGACTGTAGGCATGAACCATCATGCCTGGCTGACTTTGTTTCTTTACTGTGGTTCCATTAGTTCATAAGAACAGTACCTCGCACAGAGTAGGAACACCCTAAAAATTTATTGAATCCATTCACAAAAGCCACACAAAAGGATGAGACAAAGAATATGGTAAACATAGATTTAATTATTGAAGTTTCCTGGGATGCTATCCATTTATGTGGCAGCTGGAACGGGGCACTTAGGCTTAACGGATATGTTCCTTCAATAACTTCTAGAATTCCTAGGTATAGAAGAGAAAGAATTTTCCCATCTGGGGACATGGTTAGTTGGTTAGTTCTTATTTCATTAATGCATTCTTTTTATGACAGATAATATGCTAAGATGAATAACATTCTTAGTTTATTCAATTACATGTTGAACTACCTCTTAAATTCTGAATTATTCATATGGAGTAGTAATCATTAAAAAGTTAGGATTATCTCAGCACAGATCTGCTGTGAAGATACTCACAGTCGACTGGCAGTATCACAGATCACAGCCATCTTTGCCTCAGTGTCTAGCGATGGACGTATTCCTTTGAACCTGGAACTGTGGAATGTCTATACTGAAAGCTCCAATCTGTGTCTGATGCAAGAACTTTAAGAATAACTAGGCCTCACCTCAAAGGTAACCTGGGTGCTCAGAAAAGAGAACCTGGGCTTGGTTTCTAGTTATGTTTTGTTTTTGAGATAGAGTCCCAAGCTGTTGCCCCAGGGTAGAGTGACATGGTGTCATAGTTCACAGCAACCTCAAACTCTTGGGCTCAAGTGATCCTCTTGCCTCTGTTTTTCTATGTTAGTAAAGATGGGATCTTACTTTTGCTCAGGCTAGTCTTGAGCTCATGAGCTCAAACTACTCACCCATCTCAGGCTCCCAAAGTGCTAGGATTACAGGTGTGAGCCCCCTTGCCCAGCTGTAGTCATGTGTTTTATATTTTTAGTGTCTTCTCATTGCCCACAAAACACAAAAGGAGACTGATGTAAAATCTCTGACTTGAGTCTTTATTTCTTTATAATGCTTGGTGTCTTATGATCTTGATTTCTCCTTTCTATATTTTTGTATGTTCATAGCCATCAGTGCTACTTAGATTTTTTTAAAAGCTATTATATTTCCTTGGAGTTGAAGGAACCTGGTCTAACAGAGTTTTTAATATTTTTAATCATAAAAATTACCAATTATTATATGTAGATAAATTGATGTGCTATCTTTAGATTCCTTAAGGCCTCCCCAGCAAAGGTGATGACGATATGAATCATTATGTGTCTGCAAATAAATGAATGGTTTCATCTCTGATTTATAAGAAATTAATAGACAGTTCTAATATTATACATAGCTTTTTATAATTCACCTGAATTTATATATCATATAATTTATTTATCTTATATATGATCCATTAAAATGCTATATACAATTCCATATGGGTGAAAATATTGATTAAATTTTTGGGTCAGTGCCATGATCTTCTTGACATAAACTGGGGCGCAGACCAAAACATATCATTTAATTCAATAGAAGAGGCTATCTCATCAGAAAGCTTATAAATGTGACTGTTATGAGGACATCAGCAAATAAATTAAAACTATTATTTCAGGATTGAAAAAAGAAAAAAAAAACTAAAGTGGGTAACATTTAAACCTTACTTTTCCAAATGGGCATTCATTTGAAAATTGACATTAATCAATAATTTGAATGAAATCATACAGTAAATTGTAATTTCTTTTGCGAATCCAATGGTGACCCTTTAAATCAAATAGCTCTTTGATAACATGAATAAACATTCTCATTATCCATTTTTAAAATGGAAATATTGAACATAGGATCTTATTATATGTTCATTTCCCTTTCTCTTCAGCTAGAAGAAAGGTTCCTAAAGGGCATATCCTTGTTTTCTATGTTCCCAGGGCACAATATTCCAGGTACAATGCCAGACACATGACAGATGTTCAATAAGGGTTTGTGGAAATGGTGAGTACACTTATTTAATGTTATGTTAAAATATTATTAAAATATAACAGTCTTGGGCAGCACCTTTGGCTCAAAGGAATAGGGCACTGGCCTCATATACCAGAGGTGGTGGTTTCAAAACCAGCCCTGACCAAACCAAACAAAACAATACATACACATACATACATACATACATATATATGTGTGTATATATATATATATATATATATACATACATATATATATATATATAAATGACAGTCTTATTGTAGATGGTGAACATTGTGCTGTGCAGAAGAAGGAGTGGCTGCTGACCAACTCCAGATAAAATACTAGATAGCTTCAAAGAGATCAAGCCTGTTTAGTGCATCTTGTAGTGTTGAAAGGGCGCTTAGGGATCATGAGAAAACATGCAAGAGGACTTAGTTTACAATTTCTTTGTATTGGCTCAGCACCTGTAGCTCAGCGGCCAGGGCACCAACCACATACACCAGAGCTGGTGGCTTCAAATCCAGCCCAGGCCTGCCAAACAACAATGACAACTACAACCGAAAAATAGCTGAGTGTTGTGGCGGGTGCCTATAGTCCCAGCTACTGGGGAGGCTGAGGCAAGAGAATCACTTAAGCCCAAGGGTTGGAGGTTGCTGTGAGCTGTGATGCCGCGGCACTCTACCCAGGGCGACAGCTTGAAGCTCTGTCACAAAAAAAAAAAAAAAAAAAGAAAAGAAAAGAAAAGAAAAAAAAGATTTTCTTTGTATTAATGTGTTGTATAGGGCAGAAACTATTAATATTGTCTCTCTTTAATTTTCCAAAGGGAGAGGCAATGTTTGTCCAATGTCCTACAGTAAATCAGATTTGGATCTTGAATATAATAGTATCTTAACGTGCAAAGCATAATACTGTAACATTTATTTTCAACTTAATTCTAATATTCCAGAAGGATTGGTGCCATTAATTAAGGACTGATGTGGAGATGGGTGTTGATTGACTATGGTACTTATACTACAGTGACATATCCATGGCCTCACAGCAAAACTCATGAATCTCAGGAATCACCTTGAGTAGGACCCACCTAACTATGGTCACTATTGCATCACATTTTTCATTAGAAATATACAACACTAGGAGGGCAAGCATTTACATTTATGAATCATTGCTATGCTCAAAAGAGTATATGATAGGGCGGCACCTGTGGCTCAGTGAGTAGGGCGCCGGCCCCATATACTGAGGGTGGTGGGTTCAAACCCGACCCTGGCCAAACTTCAACAACAACAAAATAGCCGGGTGTTGTGGCGAGCGTCTGTAGTCCCAGCTACTCGGGAGGCTGAGGCAAGAGAATCGCCTAAGCCCAGGAGTTGGAGGTAGCTGTGAGCTGTGTGATGCCACGGCACTCTACCGAGGGTGATAAAGTGAGACTCTGTCTCTACCAAAAAAAAAAAAAAAAAAAAAAGAGTATATGATACTTTCTCTTGTATTTGTACTTCTTCAGAATGTTTAATGACAAAATGGGCTTTCAATAAATGTTTTTATTGATTATCTAGAACATTTACTTTTCTTGCAGTCTGATTTTCTATGTAGAAATTAAAAAGGGCCAAGAAAATTTAAAGACTTTATTTATGAAGCAATAAAACAGAAAATGCAAGAAAACTAATGATTGAATATTAATGGAAACTACACATTCTTAATAGTAACCTTAAACTTAAAACAAATGCTATAAGATGTACACTTGTTAGAATAGTTGCAAATGGGTTATGGATGTACATTGCAAAATGTCACAAAATTTAGAGCATGCCACTGTCCTTTCATATTTCCTTGGCTACATATTTGAAATTAATTTCTCTCCAGGCAATTTTATGAAGGTAGTTTAAAACTTCACTTTCTGAATTTTCAAAATTAGTACAAATATCAAGCATGTATCGTAGCTAGTTACAATGAACAATAAAGCCCGTACGGCCAATGAATCAAAAAAGCTACAAGTTTCCTATTTTTGTTGTTCTTTTTTTGCCTGGAACATTTATGATCTCAATGTTCTCATAAAAAAGTCACTACCTAAACTTTTAAGCCTTATCTTGTGGTTCAAAAGCTGAGATACATTTCTAAATGTGCCTTATTTCAATAACTTTTGAATTTTTCCATGATTTCTATTGAGTTGTTCACAAGTAAAACAAATTTCCTTCTCCCACGTAGACAGTATAAATTAATGAACTCTTAGGATTTTTCTATTAGGACAAAATGCGTTACTGTATCTATTAGAAAAGGAAGGGCAAGAAATCAAATAAAATATTGGACATTGCATAAAAAACACTGCAACATAAGTATTAGACTTATAATTAAGACCTAACATGTATTCTTAGTTCACATTTGAATTAAAGTTAAACTTATGTGGTAGTAAATAATATTTTTGACAAGTTTATAGAAAACTCTAGAGACATGAAAATTGGAATGGAGACAGTGTGCAATGTCTAATGAGATCAGTACATTTCTCTGTTAATGGCAGCAGCCTTGCTTTGCTTTTTTACTATTTTTTGTCCTGGCAATTACTTACCCTGTGCTTCATTGGCTCTAAGTGATGCAATACACTAAATCACTTGATCTCAGACATCCCTTATGAGGGCTGCTCCTCTGCTAATTTTATGGCAGCTATATACATACTTAGATGTTAATACTGTACAATATGGGCCAAGTTTCATTCTATTTTCCCCCTGGCAATGAATCATATAATAGGAAAACTGGCAATTACATACTTTGAGATATTTAATAGTGAGCAATTTTTCTCAGCCGTGAACTTCACACATTTATGATAAAAATTTGTGTCAATTCTTTTGCAATATAATCAAAACTACTTTCCAAACACATGTCCACATGACTTACTTCTATTCTCCACAACACTAACGGTTATTAATAATTTCATGTTTTAGTTGTTTAATTGCAATATTATTATATATAGAAAATAATCACAATATGTGCTAAATATGCATTTTCCAAAATAATGCAGTAAGTAAAGTTGGTAGAAATCTGAGATGTTTAGAGATGGCTCTATCTACGAAAGCTCTGCATTTTTAAAGTGTTCTATTGGTAGCGGAATCGAAGACATTTATTTTGAAAGCAAAATATACTGATAATTCTGTTTAATTGTTTTCAGGCTTACTTACAATGTGATTAACATAACAAAAGGAGGAACATGTAAGGATGGTGTATATTTGGTGTCAAATCTTGAAAGCTTAATTGAAGACACAGTTAGAATCTAATGTTAAGACTTCATTGGACCACCCATTTTCCTTTTTTTCTCTTCCCCATCAAGAATAACTTTTCTAGAAACATAATAATCAGTTCCTAGACTATGCTTAAAAATTTTTCACATTTGTTCATTGCTTGTCAGACAATCATTGGCGTCAATCAACATTTTCAAGCTTATTTTTAATATAACTTAAATATCATGTTTTAGGCACAGTGGCTGTACTAATGCCTCCCTGAACAATGCTTGTACTTTTCTCTATCTATAATTGGCTTTAATTCTTTTATAAGTTTAGAATTACTCTCCATCCACTTCAACCATTCACATTTTTGTATTCTTCAGGACTCACATCATAGAGCTTTCTGTAGCTCCTGTCTCTGAATACATTAAAAGATCATGGTTTCTGTCATCAGTTTTACAATTTACATCACATGTTTCATGTTATATTTGTATTCCAATAAATGTTATCAAATGTCTTCCAAATCCAAGGTGTTGAGCTAAGGGCTATAGGGCCTTCATCCTCAAAGCCTACTCAGAAGAACAAGAAGCATAGATGAAAGTGCACAATCTTGCAACCTCACCTAGTCCTACTGAGCCAGAATCGAATATTTATGGTAGCAAAATCCCTAGGTGATAAGTTGGAGAAGCCCTTGGAAGACATGAACACAAGCAAATCATAATACTTGCTACCACACAGTTCACCAACTAATAGCAGGGATTTAATGACCAAGGCAGAGGTCGTGAGAGAAGTCTAAACCAAGATTAAGGGGTGGAGGATGCTGAAGGGGAAAATATCACCCCCAAATATGACTGTATAATAATGATTAATGTCATACTATATCACCAATAATAATAACACTTATCTGATGATTCTAGTGTGGGTACTTGGTCCAATGTTAGGCATTCAGCGTGATTTATTTCCAATCTTCAGACAGTCCCTGGTACATAGTTACTACAGCATTTTCATTTCATATATTATAACAATAGAGAACAAAAGGTTAAAGACCAGCCAACTAGTGTCCAGGTCAGGATTTAAACTTATGTTTATTATCTCTGTTGTTTAAACTTTTTAACATTCCCTCACCCAAATTTTTCTTTCATATCATTACTCATACATTACATTTCCCTTGAAAATGTGAAATTTCTCCCAACCTTGAGTGTAAAGCCTTTTAACTCTTCAACCCTATTTTATGATTATTCGATTCTACCGTAGATCGATTGAAGGCACTAAATAAATGTTTCATTGATATCTGAAAATTAACAATTCCCCAAAGAAGTATTTTTTTTTTAAGTTTCATGGTGAAGGAAATAGAGTGTTTTGGCTTAGCCAAAAATGTATAGATATCAAGGAAGGAGATCTGAAATGTGTACATGTGTGTGTGTGTCTGTGTGTGTAAGGAAAAGGAAGAGTTATTTTAAAGCCTGAGAGAATACCGTAATGGCATTAGTATTCTGCTGTAACCCTCTGAATACAGTGGGGAGTTAGAATATATTTTATATACAGGGTGGCCATAAAGTTTATGTGCAATTTAAAATAGATCTTAATGGGTACCTGTATTTATTTATTTATTTACTTATTAACAAAAATTATAAGACTGTATGTATAACAGTTTTACTTGGCTAACTAATCAATAACTAATAATTTTATGGCAAGTAATCTAGATGTAACCACTCTCTCCCATTCACTGATCTCACAGAAAACCTGCCTTATTTATTTTGAAGTGGCATTAGATTCCATCTTGCACAAGAAAATCCTATGAATGCAAATAAACAGAACTTTGAAGTCGATGTCCTAATAATTAAACCATTCTTGTAGTGAGGTTTAACACACGCCGAGTTCTTTTAAAAAACAGACCTAGCTACAGCAGTTCTAGCTTGTCTAAATCTCCATATAACCTGGTAATAAACCATTTGCTTAAGTACAGGAGTATTTATTTTGGAATAAGTGGTATTTTTATTTTTCTTATAACCTCATTCAACAGACATAGTATATGGTAAGATTTTCCATCATGACTTAGTCAGGTCATAAGGAATTCATGAAAAAAGAAAAGAGCCTTCGAGAAACAAGGCTAATTTCATTCTAAAAATAAATAGAGACCTCCTTTCGTTTTTTACATAGTTGAATGCCATTTTTCACAGATGTATCAGGAGTAGCTGGATTCTTTCAAAAAGATGAATACAGAGGAAGACTCCATTCACAGGCCCCTAGACTTTCTCCCTTCATCAGTCAATGGCAGTCGTAAATGGAGACACCGAAATTTCCTCCTTTAATCTTGTTTTCTTCTTGCACATGCAATGTTTTCTATTTTCTCCTATTTATTCAGCCTCAGAATGTGTTTTTCTATTACCAACTGTCTATAATTTTGAATTGTTTGTACTTGGTGATAGCAAAAGTTTATCTACTTCATTTTTATTGGAAAAAAACAACAGAATATTTAATACTATCTTTATTTTTAAATATTTTGTCATAATGAGTAAAACTTAAAATTGAAAAAAAAATACTTTATTGAAAAGCTCACTTCATTGATGATATTGTATAATTTCCCCTCCAGGATAAGGAATATATGTCTCAGAGCCTTCAGAATGTATTCACCTGTATTTGGCAACTCCTGGGTTAAACAGTACAGACAGGGGCCTCATTCCCTGAGTGTCCTGCAAAAATTGGTCGCTCGCCCTCCAATGTGTTTAACAAAAGCACAAGTAAAAGGCTATGGGGTAGACTGGGAGAACAGGAGGAAGGCCCTGGGTTACCAAACACTGTGCTATGTTAAAAATCACTTTTCTATTTCACCCAAGATGAGTTGAAGTTTGCCCAGGACCCAGAATTTAACATACTAAGAAATTTTTACTTGCCCAAGATCATTCAACATGTTTGGATCAAGACTTTATTTCTTAGCACATCAATTATTCTTCTTATCAGTGGAGAGAATTAGTCTAATTCCTAAAATCATGAGTCTTTCCAAATTCCTTGACAAGAAATTGATAAAAATTTACATTTGTCAATTAATTTAAAGTCTTTTTTATTAGGATATTCCAGCCTAGTATGAAGCTGTAATCTCCTTGTGAACAACAACAAAAAAAATTTTTTTTTTTTTTTTTTGAGACAGAGGCTCACTTTGATGTCCTGTGTAGAGTGCTGAAGCATCATAGCTCACAGCAACTTCTAACTCTTGGGCTTAAGCGATTCTCTCACCTCAGCCTCCTGAGCCGCTGGGACTACAGGTGCCCACCACTATGCCCAGCTATTTATTTTTAGAGACGAGGTCTTGCTCTAGCTAATGCTGGTCTGGAACCTGTGAGCTCAGGCAATCCACCCTCCTCCACCTCCCAGAGTGGTAAAGTCATCTTTTATCAGGTTTAGTTTTCTTTGATCTAATTTTGTTTCTGTCGGTGTCCATCCCATGGGATGCACAAAGCGGTGAATAAGATCCACATAGTCCCTGGCCTCAGTGTTTACTCTCAGCTCCAAACGATATTCTTGGGCTACACGTAAATGGATGAGAAGGGTCAACTGCTCCTAAGGGTTTTATTTTTTCTGGTAGAATTCTATGTGTTTTCATAGCAGAGAATGAACGGTAGGCTTTAAATGAAAAAACTCATAATACTAAGTTTTAAATATTACCTAATTGAGATTAGTTACTTTTCACAATGAATAGACATTTTTGCACCTATAAAATTATTCTGAAGAGTCTCATTTTAGGTAATATAAACAATTTTTGTGATATAATTAGAGTGAAAATATTAATTTGAAGGACATTCAGATACTCACATTGTCCAGATATTAGCTCTGTGAATAAAGCTACCACTTGAGCATCTGATTTGTAAAACAAATCCTTTTGAGCTCTTCTTATCCATATACTCTCTGGAGAAGGGCTAATACAAAAATGGTGTTTGTACTTCAGTTTTGTATGTGCAAAATTAGATGATCACTTTTCAAAAAATCAGAAAAATCATTCCAAAAACAGGCATGACAATAAGAAAACATAAAATTAAAGCTTCTTGGCTGTTGTGGCTAATGCTCTTTAAAGAAACATGTTATGTGACCAGGTTTTGGTCGTTCAGTTTCTGTTGCCATTGTTGCAAATTCTATTTCATGCCTGCAAATAACGTTTTCTAGGTTTGAAAGCACAAAACACTGTTTATTACACCAGTAGCTGGTTTTCTCGTGTCTTAACAGTTCCTACAGGAACAGCTAATTACATCATTTCACCTGTTCGTATATGTAGCACATGCAAAGTTACAAATGTTGAACATTTATGTGTGAAAGCTTATTAAAGATGTTTACCCTCATTAAACATCTATTCATCATCAGGCTAGATGCTGATTGAATAAAAATTTTAGACATTGTTTTCATTTCCTAACAAAACAATTCATTCTTTATTCAACAAGCATGTAAGATAAGCCTACACATTAAACTTTGTAAACATTCCTTGGAAAAGAAAGTAAATAGATAATGACTTTTAACCTCTTGAATTCATTATGCAAATCTCCCCAAAATCTCTAACGTGAGGACACAGGATATCCAAAAAGAAAAAAAAAAAAAAGACTTTGTTTATGTGTTATTTTAATGGATGTGTCTAGCCTGAAATATAGCAAAATTTTGCTGAATAAAGTTAGTTTACACTAAATTGAACTATAACTGAACAAGTCTTTCCTAGTTCAGTGTAAATCAATCACTGATGTAATCATTAGAGAAAATATACATCTGGAGGAAACTAGAAAATCTTGCTTTCCTCCTAAACTAATTTTACGTCTTTTCCTTTTGAAACAATGGCAGTTTTACAAAAAAATGAAAACAAAAAAAACTAAATGTCAATTATATTAATAACTGAAAAACTCTATGTGACAGTGGTTCTCAACCTTCCTAATGCCGTGACCCTTTACTACACTTTGTCATGTTGTGGTGACCCCCAACCATAAAATTATTTTCGTTGCTGCTTCAAAAACTGTAATTTTGCTACTGTTATGAATCATAATGTAAATATCTGATACGCAGGATGGTCTCAGGCAACCCCTGTGAAAGGGTCGTTGGACCCCTAAAGGGGCTACAACCCATAGGTTGAGAACCGCTGCTCTGTAAGAAGAATGTAAGAAGGGCCCATACGATTAGTGCAGTGGAATTTCAGTTTAGAAACTCTGTGACAAAATATACTTTTTGAAGAAACATTATTTTAAGAAGAAGACAATTAGATTAATGTCACCGGATTCAGCGTTCAGACAGTGTCCATATTATCTATAGAATTTTTAGGCTTTTGTAAACATAGTCTTTGGTATTCAAAATTCACTTAGGAAATATTTTAAATGTAGTATGGAATTGTGTTTTATAGACTCATATTTTGATTCTGGTTTCCAGTTAAAAAAATAAAATTGGTTTAAAGCAGTTTCATTAAAAATATCTGGAACAAATATTTGCTATAATTTCACTGTAAGGCATCAGGACGTAACACAAAGTTTGGCCTAGAACTTGTATTTCATATGTCACTCAGAAGGATGTAATGATTAGAAGAACCTTGCCTTTTCCATTTCACGGGTAGCATGTTCCCAGGGCATAGCCTAAGAAACTCCGGAATATAAAGCATCCATATAGAACACCCAGAATTTGGAGGCATACATCTTGTCTCCTGAACTTGACATTTATGTTGTTGTTGGGGTTAATATACAGTGATTAATGTCATCACTTGGGTTAGTTAATCCATTTATTTTTATGATTGTGACCTCTATGATCAGTTGTATGTGCAACTGTCTCTGTTGTGCTCAGATGTTTTGGGAAATCAAGGAAACAGGGTGAAAGTAAGAACATGAAGGGCTATGAAGATAATTAGGCAGTAGGGTCTAAAAGATCTCAAGTGTGGCCCATTTTGATGAATGCAAATTACACTGTAACCAGGCACACACATGGGCACACACACACAGACACACACAGGGGCACACAGACACATAGACACACACAGCCACACACACAGAACACATAGGCATACACACATCCGGAATGAAATTTCAAAAATTTTTACCTTTATTTATCCTAACTAAATGATAAGCAAAATATAATCTATTCTATTTGCTTGCATTACAAAATATTATTGCTCCTAACAAAGTAAGTAGATTTCACTGTGCTAGTCGGCCATGATAAAGTGACTAGTTACAATGAGCTGTGCTTAATACGGAGTTCATGGATGGGGTTAAGGCTGTGAAATGATTGAGGCAATGATTCATTTCCATTAGATTCTGAAATGGATTCATGACATCCTTTCAAGATAACAAAAGCTGCATAATACACAGAGAGCTATTTACAGTTAGACCAGCACATAGTACCTACGCATTATACTAACATTATATGTGCTATCTCACTTCATCCTCACAACAGCCTTTTTAGGTTGTTACCAATTGTATTTCAATTTTCTAGTTGAGTAAATTAATGTTCAGTGTAAGAAAGTAAGTTTTCCATAGATGATCTAGTAAGTAAATGGCAAGTAGGATATTAATCCGTGTACTTTGACTCCAAAACTGTTTCGTTTTAAGCCTGGAAATCCAAGAAACTAATTCATTCCTCCCTCTCTCCTTCCTTCCTTCTGACAAAAGGATGTACTCATGTCCTGCTCTGTGCCATTCAAATAACCGATTCTAATACTTTCCTGGTATCCTTCATGGGCTGGTGAAGAATAAACAGAAATGAAGACTGAGGGACATTTCAAAACCTTAAAAGTCAGAAAAGCAGAAATAGACACATGTTGACCATGAAACTCTCTCAAAGTTTGACTCGGTTTCAGATCAGCCATGAAACTGTATCAGAAAATCATGCCCCAGAGAAGTAATTATTTGCTACATTTTACTCCTTCCCATTTTCTCACACAGTGGCAGAGCAGTAAAGAAGGTGATTTATGGAGAACTGACTTCTGGTAACCACAGGCAGGATTTACCCGAGAAATGCTGAACAAAACGACAATAAACAATGTAGAGACAATCTTGGCCACTGGGAAGAAACAGCATTGCTTTAGGTCACTCTGAGACTTGTCACTCTGAAATGAGGTTGCCCCGTATCAAATAAGCATGCATCCCAGGAAGGCCAGAACAAGTGTTAGCTTACAAGAGGGCAAAGGGCATATTGCCTTGGAAAATGGAATGTTTCTTGTCATATATTTGTCCTTTAAAAGAATAATATAATTTGACCTTATGACTAATGCTATCTCCCTGGGCTAGGCAGGGGAACACTTGTTTCATAGGAATAGCTTATAATTAGGCCATTTTGGCCTATGAAAATTGACACCTTTATTAGAGTTTATGAAGTATCCCCCAATTCAAATTTGGTTCATAAAGGTTCTCAGAGCCAGGTTCCAGTGGGGGACTATCAACCAGAATGCCCTAACTGTTGGCTCTCGTTTGTTCTTCTTTTTACAAATCACTGAGGCAAAAGGAAAGAACAGCAAACATTTCCAGGAAGCACTGTGATGCAGTTGAAAAAAGAGGAATTTGATTCAATGCTGTAAGTCCCCAAATTGTTTGTTGTTAAAGCAATGCAGTTGTGTGATCTTGTTTAAAAAATATCACACAAGTTTTTAGCACCTCCCCTTCTTTCTCTGTAGAATGAGGTTATTTCAGACTATCTGAGTGTCCTTTCTTGCTTTGAATTCTTCAAGTCTATGTGAAATGCTTTTAAATAGTGTATGATGTTTCAAATGAAAATCTCATAGGATAACACAGTAAGCTTAGTACTTATCAAAGTTTTCCACTAAATTTTCCCCTGGCTGGTAAATATCTCCTTCTAGAAATTTCTTTGAAGTCTTTTTCTTCATCTTAAAAATTATGCAAATGTTGCATTTTACTCCGTAAGGTATACTTGTTCATTTAAATACAGAGTAATGCTTAAAATGACTCAACATTAGGAAAATATCAATGCAAAACACTTGTAATATTCTTATCCTGTGATGTTGAGTATTTCCTGGCACACATCAGGTTAGTAAATGAAGTCTCAATCCAATGCTTACTGCATTTTAATTGGGTTTAGCTGGGGAACATGTAAAGTTAAGTGGGGAAGGAATATTTGTGTGTAAGAGGAGGCAATCTTGGGAGGTGAATTCGAAAGATTGTTGGCAAAGAAATTTAAAGAAGCAGAGGAATTCTACAACTTCAAAGAAAACTAGATGAGGTCGATTTTTAGTTCTATAGACTTTATTACAGTGGAAGGGCAAGCGAGGTCAAATCAAGCAAACCTCGAAATGATTCTCCATTGGAGCACTTTGTGCCAGCTACTTAAGGCATTGAGCTGTATGTCTAATCTTCTAAATTATTCCAACAAAGGTTAAAATGTTTTGTTAGATTCTGCTGCTGGTATTGGGGGATACATTTAAAAAAATTTTTTAGGTGCTTACCTAAAAATCATTTTATATATAAATAATTTGTAGACCCCAAACCTATAGCACTCTACAATTCATAGTTTTGTCAAAGCAATCTTGAGAGCTTTGGCAAAAAAAAAAAAAAAAAAAAAGCAGTTAATACGTATATGTACTGAAAGGTGAAATTCAACACTGGTTAGTATTTTTGTAAGGAAGTTTGGAGCTGCCTTTTAGGATTTTTAATGATCAAGAAAATACAGAGAGAATTGTATTCCACTCCTATGAATGACAGAGGACTTCATACGGAAAATGAAGGTCCATCTTTCCCAGCCAGAATCTCCCCCTACGCTAGGAATTGCAGAATGATACAATGCAAGGGAAAATTCAAGAAAAACAAATTTGTTCATTCTAAAGGAGAGAAGAAAGAAACACTGAATGTAACTGTCTTTAACTGTGTAAAGGTTGCAATCTTTTTTCTTGATGCGTTGGTTATTCAGTGATCTATAGGCGGGGAGTCAGGCCAACTGCCTTTTGAGTTTCTATAGGAGACTGTTTTCCTGAATCACTGTGTAATAGCCAGTGGATGTCCCATAATCCCAGAAATACTAGAAAAAAGCTAAAACAGACCAGTTTTCTCCTGTCCAAAGTGCTGAGTACGTCTCCCAAATTCTATAGCTTTCCATGTGTTATTTCTAAATTCATATGTTCTTCTATAATAAGCAGTTCATTTGGAATTTCTCATATGTTACTATTTGAATTTACGGAATGGTTAATGAAACAAGATATGGCACTCACGTTCAACCCTTTTCCAATTAATCAATAGAAATTCAATTATTTTGTCATCTTCCTTAAAATGCCTTAAAAGATAACTAGATGAGACCTATGTCATTATAGTAATCACGACTTTATCAATTTTGTTAGTAAAGTTAAAAATTATGAGGGCTAATAACCAAAAATCTTTAAGTATTCAATAAGAAGTGCCTTATTTTTTCAGGAACTAAATTCCATTTTCTTTTATTTTAAGCAACAGGATAGAGTTTATTGACAAAGAGAAAAATTGATAAACAAGATGAGCAAAAAGTAGAAAAATAAAAGAGGATGAACAGAACCCCAGAAGCAGAGGTGGGGGTGGTGGTAATCGAAGTCTAAATCCATGATTAAAATAAGTGCATGTACCTTAAGACTTTAGGTTTGCCCATGAATTTTGGAAACCTGGATTTTAGTGTGTACATGTGAGCTTAGTGTGTAAATCTGAGTTTTTGATGTAACATTACAAAAAAGATAAAACTTAATTGTTTGAAAAATAATGTGAAAAAATTGTAAAACAAATAAGCAAATCTCACTGAAATACTTTAGAATAGACACGGCTGTTTTATCTTCCATCATTTATTCAGTACGTGGGCAGCACACCTTACGTGCTATTTCCTTATTTCCTTCACTGAAGAATGATTCTTAATTACTTTATTTAATGGGAAACTCTACATAAAAGGAAAGTGCTATGAACAGACACAATATTCGCTCTTTATTTCATGAAGTATAAGTTTAAGTGTGTGGGCATAGGGGATTTGAAAGATGAGTTATGGTATTTTTTTGCAGATATCGTTGCTTGTTTAAATTGAGCCTGAGTTGTTTATATACAAATTCAGAGATAAATTAGCACTGGCGCAATAGCTCTCTGTCTGCTCATTAGCAGTAAGCAATTCACAAATGTCATATCTTGGGCAGAATACTACTGGCTAAAGGTTTCGCCAGGGTGATTGGGAGAGTTGTAAGAACCAAGTCTCTGCATTCTTTTTGGATGAGGTGCATTTCAGAGCTGAAGAACCCAGAATGGTGACTGTGCTGAAACACACTTTTTCTGGTAACAGAAAACTCGACAGAGCTCTTACTGCAGAGCGCGCTACCTGTGGAGTCTGAACACCGCGGGCCAAAGATTTCTTCCTGTGAAACATTCATTTCTCTTCTAACATCTGTTAGTGGTTTCTGTAGAGAAGCACAGGCAAGCGCCCTGTGACGATTCCAGGGTTTTGTAACCTTTTATGGTATTTTAAATATCGTTAAAAGGAAGTCTTGAAAGGTCATGTTATCAGGAGACTCACCTTGGAGTGAAATCTGTTTTCACTTCATTGTGGAGAACACAAAATGAAATCTTTGCATCCTGGCATCTCTCAGGTTTTAGTCTCTGCATCCTGAGGCATGGGTCCTATCGAATCTATTCAATCAGGGTTTTCTGGACACAGACCAGAGTTTTGAGAACAATCTACTCCACTTTTGTTTTTATACCCTTCATCCCATCTCTAAGCAAATAAAAATCACAAAACCTATTCCCATCTTGACAGCAAAAGTTCATTTCTATGTGAACCTACACCCTTTGAAGATATAGGGCACTGAGTCACTAAACTTTGGTGGCTGGGCCGGATGAAGTGTGTGGACTGCTGGAGATTACCTTTGAAAGTTCATATCCTACCATCTGAGCTTTCTTTACCAATCTTTGGCTTCCTAACGTGAGGTTTTGAATTTATAATAAAGCAGTGGCTTTAAATAAAATAAAATAAATAAAACGTGTGGCTTCACGTTTTAGAAAACACACACACAAAGCCACATTGGCAAAATATGTAATAATTAAGCAATATCTGCCGCCTGTCAGGGTTTATTAAAGAACAAAGCTGAGAGGAACACAGGCATTAGTCATCAGGCTGGTCTCGTCAGTTACAAATTTTCATTTAATTCCACAGTTCAATACTTCCGGGAGGCTTCTGTAGGCTGCGAGACATTGTATTGAGTAAGAAATTATCCTCCCTCAACAACGGAGGTAAAACTTAAATGTACCTCCATTGTGATTTCTCCGGGATGGCAAAGATGAGCATTTTCAGACCTGATGCGATGGCTTTTGGTAGATGAGAAGTTGGCCTTTTTCTATGAACAACAGCTGAGTGGGTGAAGCAAACTAAAGGACAGACTTCCTTTAGAATCCTGAAAGCACACATTTGTCTACATTGCTAAGCTGAAAACAAGGGGAACACATGAGAGCACCCTGTCAGGGGCCCCATTTGGGATGAAGATACACAGTCTTTAAAAGATAGAATGAAGCTTCTTATAAATGCCGTAACTGTGAATATCTATCCAAACAAAGCTCTGCATGTAACTAGTTTCTACATGAATAATGACAGTCACTCATGTTTATTTCAGGGCAGGTAATTTATTTGTGTCCTCCAGGGCCTTGCCTCTCAAGCGGAGTCTGCGATACACAGAGCCCATGAAAACTTGTTAGTAATTCAGAATCTCAGGGCCTGCCCCCCCACAGGAATCAGAACCTGCATTCTATTGAGAGCTCCCCCCTTAAATGACTCAGAAGCACAGTAGGGTTGGACAGCACTAATCCAGAAGATTCTGTATTTCTCTGTCATGCTGGAATAACGGTGGTGAACCACACTGGGTCACACCACTGGGAGCTTCCCAGTTATTGAGCGGGGATATCTGGCTGCTTGTTCTTAAAATATTTCTGTGGTTCCCACGATCCGCCGGGAGCCGGAGCAGGATGGAGTGTGGCTTGCTGGCCTAAGGTGTGAAGGAGGCCTGCCCTGCCTGTTTTCATCAGCCTTCCTGCGGCTTCAAGTTAAGGGCAATATAGTTTGTCACACATGCCATTGAGTATTGGGGTTTCAGAGGAGTAGAATAAATATAAAACATGTTGAAACCCTCAGCATGTAGTAGGCACTCACATAGGTATTTATTACTTGTGGGATAATTACTAGTCTCTTTCCAAGTCATTGTAACATAGCATCATGTGTCTAAACACGCAGTACTTTTGCTTAAACAAGCAGGGTGTGGATTCCAGAAGTTTCAGGTGGATGATTTTCATACTGTCCTTTATTTACTGTTGAAGAGTGCATGGAAAAAAGGGGCGCTTGATGGGCACGGGACATGTTTGGCTGTATTGGGCCCTGCATTTAGGATGGGCTAACACTTGGTTTCAAGCTCAACTGCTGTTTTCTTGAAATATCAGGATTGTTTTATACAGGAGCCCATCACTTTTATTTTGAAAATTCCGTATCTGGACCTGAGTGACAGAGACCTGGAGGTAAGCAAAGCCCAGCTTCTTCAACCAGAACCAGACATCCCATCCTTTAGTTTCATCAGTCCAAGTGCTTTAGATGGGTGCATTCTTCACAAATGCTGCAAAATCAACAGTATCTTCAAGTTTCAAAATTTGATAACAACTCAAACACAAAAGGTTGTATGGCACACCAATTATCAGAGTAAAGTGGGAAATGTAAAGATGGCCACACTATAAGCATTAGCCTTCCTCAAAGTTGGTTGGACCACGTATGAGTGCATCAAGCTCTAGCAAAGCCTCAGTAGCTCTGTCAGCCAAGGACGATTTCCTAAGTTTCCCAGAGCCACTCCAGATTAGTGCGGCAAGGCCGACAGAGTGCTGTTCGACAGTACCCCTCTCATCAGTGAAGTGAGAAATTATGGGTAATCCTTTTAGTTAATTAATACTCCAAGACATTACCGGGGAACTAGCAGGGGTTTTGTTTGTTTGTTTGTTCTTAATTATATGACTTGAGTCTTCCTCAGTTTAGTATGCCATGGACATTATTAAAGGCCTGGAGGTAGTGACTCCATAGCAGCTGTATTACCGTATTCTTAACTGTGCAGGGAAAAAAAATCATAACATTATGACGTGCTTTTCACTACCAGCAGAGGGTTGGGTAGGTGATTAACATACTGAAAACCAAGGTTATATCCCAGTATAAGTAGAGAAAAATCCCGAGAAAAAACAGATTTCCTTGTGTTACAGACAACTGAGTTGTGTAAATGGGACGCATTAGACCCTTTAACTAGTTAGTTACTTGAGGTTTCTGTTTGTTTCACTTTTAAGAAGCCAATTTAATTATAAACACCAAACTAGTGTTTGGAACACTGGTAGATTAACTGCAGTATCAGCCTCTAGAACAAACATTGAAGGAATTTTTCGAAATCAGGTGTTTTGAGGAGTTGGTGGCCATATTTGACTCTGTCAAAGATTCCTAGGCTTCCTGATGCTGTGTTTGGGTGAAGACAACTCTAGAAACCACAGAGTTGGTTGTAAATAAATGACTACAGGAATCCCAAGCAGGTGAAGTAGGACATCGGAAGAAAACAAAGAAAGTGTACTTTAAATATTATACTGGAATTCGGCATTGGACTTCCTGATCTAAGAATGACAGACAAAATAATCTTGATGCTGAAATCAGAGGAACTACAAATATGGCTGGAAAAACTGGAGGAAGGTTATATAACCAATACGCAGAAAATGAGGCACCAATTTTTATTTTCTATATTGTTGCAAGTGGGAAGCATGCCTGGAAAATTACATTTCTGCCTATATTCCTATTGCCTGGGACTTTCAGTTGTGTTTGTATGTGGACTATAATATTATTGTTCTAAGAACATCTGAGAAACAAGTAAATCTGAAAGAAATAAGTCTTAAAATGATCAGGAGGCTGGAGCCTCTATTTCTTGTTCATCCTGCCCTCTATGCTAGTTTGGATTTTAGTTTATACTTTTCCATATTTTTTTTTTGTACTGCTGCCTTTTTTCCTGTCACTACATTACATTTGATCATGGTATAAACCTCATTTAAATTTCTCAAATATTTATACACATATGAAGATTAAATTTTCTGTAGTGTTGGTCTAATCATGTAATGTGCTGTGGCCCTCAACCCCCTAGAGAAAAAGAAAATGCATCCCTCAGATTGGGACTGGATGCAGTTCTTGGTCTATTCTTTAAGCCTGCTTGTCACTTCTTGGGTACTCTACACTCCTGCCATTAGGCCTGCCTTCCCTGTTTCTGGTTAGGACTCGTGTTTTCTTATTGTCCCTGCCCTCATTACTTCTGTTCCTTTGTCTGAAATGCT
The DNA here is from genome assembly GCA_963574655.1 of Perodicticus potto. Taxonomy (NCBI): domain Eukaryota; kingdom Metazoa; phylum Chordata; class Mammalia; order Primates; family Lorisidae; genus Perodicticus; species Perodicticus potto. Next base: position 7,396 of record CAUYRH010071006.1, on the reverse strand, counting down.
CTTCCTCTTGCAGGTTCTAATTCCACTCATGCTACGTCTACAACATATATCACACCTCTTTGTAGCTTCCTCTCCTTACTCTCCAAGGAAAGAGCAATATTTCTTTGCCCTTTTTGGAAACCCCTTTCCCTGTACCTTTGTCCTGATATTTATAAAGTTTCATTTCTACTGTAGACACATATATCTTATTTAATACATTAAGAATAATATGTACTTATTAATTTTTTATCTGCTTATCCAAATTACCACAATGCCTTAAGCACAGAAGCAACTGAAGGAATATTTGTTAACATAAGTATAATAAATGAATATTTAGTTAAAATAAAGAAGTAAACAAACATAAATAGGACTATTCCTTATGAGAGAGTGGGTAGCACCAAAAAATATAATGGGAAATCTGCAGATCTTACCTTACAAATGTTTTCAACAGAATGTTCAGGAATATTCAATGTCATCCTTAAAACTGCATTAATGGCTTGATGTCAGAGGGGATGGCAGGGTAGGTCATCTGAAAACCTCCCCTTCATAAAAGCAATGAGAACTCTGATTAGAAATGTCATGTCAAAATGGACTTTTTCAGAAGTCTGGAAATTAACCAAAAGCTTGCAACAATCTGGGCAGCATTTATTCAAAAAAGAAATGTCTGAATCTCTAAAACAAAAATGAACTTTTTGGTGTTCTAGTGTGTCCTTTTCCGATTCAAAACAGTAGTTGCATAACCAGAACGAAAACCAGAATGAAACCCTAGCAAGAATGCAGGTTTAATTTAATAATCTATAAAAACTAATCACAACATATGATATCAATGAATATAAATATAATACTCTACAGATTCAATGCAATCCCTATCAAAATCTTAACTGGATTTTTTTTTTTTTTTTTTTTGCGGAAATTGACCAGGTGATTCTAAAATTCAAGTGAAAATTTAAGAAATTCAGGACAGCCAAAAAATCTTGAAAATCAAGAACAAAATTGTAGGACCCAACTTTTCAACTTTAGATTTTCTTGTAAATATACAGCAACCATGACAGTGTGATATTAGCATAGGCAGATAGATGTAGAGCTGTAGATATGCAGAATAGCATTAAGAGTCTCCAGAATTAAACCATAACATTTATAGTTGATTGGTTTTTGACAAGGGTTCCAAGACAAATTTGTTGGAAAAGAACAGTCTTTTCAATGAGAACAGTACATTCCACATGCACAAGAATGAAGTTGGATCACTTTTGCACTCTGTATATAAAAATTAACTCAGTGTGGATCAAATTCCTAAATGTAAGAGTTGCAACTAAAACATCATACAAGAAATATAGGTAAAACTCTTCGGGATGTTTGATTAAACTACCATTTCTTAGATAGAACACAAAAAGCACAATCAACAGAAGGAAAGTAAATAAATGGGAAATCATTAAAATTAAACATTTTGTGCTTCAAAGGACAAACAAGTAAGAAGGCAGCTAAAGGAATGACAGAAAATATCTTCAAATTGTATCTCTCATAAGGGATTTGTAACCAGAAGATAGAGAACTTACAATGCAACAATACAAAGACAAGTAAACCAATTTAAAATGGGCAAAGAATTTGAGTAGACATTTTCCCCCATAAGAAATATAGACAAGTGGTCAGTAAGAGTATGAAAAGAGGCTCAACACTGTTGTCTTAAGTAATGTGAAAGTCAGAACCATAAAGAAGTATTGCTTCACACCCAGTAGGATGAATATAATCAAAAACATAGGTAAGCACATGTGTTGGAGAGGGTTTGTGGGATTGGAATAGTCACACATTGAGAGGAAGTATAAAGCGTTTCAGACAATTCTAAAAATATTTGGCTTTAGCCTCAAAAAATTAAACATTGAGACACCATATGACCTATCATTTCCACTCCTAGGGATTACTAAAGAGAATTAAGAATATATGTTAACACAAAATTGTATACATTAATATCAACAGCAGAATTTATCATAAAGCTCTCCAATAGAAACCACGCAAATGTCTGTCAATCGATGAATAAATAAGGAAAAGGTGTTGTATCCATAAATGAAAATATTATTCAGTGAGTAAGTATGCCGTAACATGGATAAAACTGAAAACATTAGGCTAGGAGAACAATGCTATGTGGAAGCAGGTATTATAACTCCATTTACATGAAACGTCCACATAGGCAAATTAAAAAAAAAGATAGAAAGCACAGTAGTGGCTTCCAGAGGATTGGAGGGCGGGAAAATAAAGAATGACTGCAAACAGGTATGGGGTTTCTTTTTGAGGTGATAAAGACGTTCTGGAATTAGATAGTGATCATAGTTGTGTGAGTTTCTCCAAACATTGTCAAATGTAAGCATGTGGGTCAAAATAGTCCCTCTGAAAACCACTGACATACAAATATATAACATATATATGTATACATATACATACACATATACAAGTGTGTGTAAAGGTCTTTAAGATGTATTAATAAATAATAATGATAATCAATTTAAAAGATGTAGAATAATAAATGCATTGATGTTTGTTTGAAAGATTGCTCGCAGTTCAGGAAAGGAGTAAATTACTATTGGATTGGGTAGGAATAATCAGAAACATAATTTTCTTATAGAAAAAATAGGTTGTAATATTCTACCCACACCAAAGGTGCACTAGAATGATGGACAGGTCATATTTATGAATGCTTTCCTTTTTATAATTCAATGATGTACCATAAAAGAGATACTTTTCTTATTACATTCTGTACTTAACACAGAACTGAAAAAATATTCAGTCTGTTTTCTACAATGATTAAAGTGTAATTATATAAATAAAAATAAATCAAACTTTTGCATATTCAAGACAAGATAGTGCAAGGAGCACCTGTTTCCATTTCAACTGCCAGAGAGAACACTGCATCTAAATTGGATTCTCTAAGAGAAGAGACACCACCTTAATTTCGAAGTACTGAAGAAAAAGTCTGACAAGGTAGTACTCCCTTATTAAAGCTCACTTACAGAGTAATAGTAATCACTAGCACTTTAGAATTTGTTCTGTGTCGGGCCCTGCACTTCCTGTGTTAAATTACATTTAATTTCTATATGATCCTATTAGATATGGTTCAAGAGATCATTTCTATTTTATAGCTAAGGAAACTGAGGTTTAATAAGATTGAGGACATGCAGGAAACAAGTGATGAGATTCAGTTCTAATTCTAGACCTATGTAATCGCAAAGCTCATGTATTATATCACCAACTGGCCACTTTTTTTAATTCTTAAAACTTAAGGAGAACCAATGTGGAACAAAGGGTATAATTTGGATCACATTCATTTTCAATGCCATCTGTGATAGGAGATAAATATTCTTCTGGTGAACCTCCTGCAAAAACAACATTTTCACAGGACAGGGACCACAGCAACTTTTAATACTGGAATTTGTGGTGGGTGGAGAAGGCTGGGATATGATGGCTGGCTCTACCCCAAGGATCAGGAGTGGAGGTCAAAGCTGGAGGTGCTTAGTAGGTGTGGGGTCAGAATCTGAACCTACATCTATCTCAATGCTGACAACTGGCTCTTTTGGACGGCACCATGCTTCTTCTCAGAGGACTGTAAAACGAATAATACGGTAAAGCACAGGGCTGGACGCCAGCTCAGACCCCAGCTGTGTGCACAGAGCATCAGTCTAGACAGGACTCAGGAAGGCATCTACCTGATGTTCAGAAGAGCTTGCCTCTTGGGAATCATCTGGTCTGGGACTCCGGCATACGTGCCACCTACTTGGGAGATAGGAAAACGTGTTTCTTAGGAGGGGCACTCCTTATAGATTCTTTCCAGGTTGAGGGTCGGTAATGGTTGCCTCCATGTGTGTTATTTCAAATCTGAGCACACCAGGGAAAATCAGCTCCTGTTATGATATCATTTTATAAATGAAGAATCAGAGATTTTAAGTAGCATCTAAGAGGTCGCATATCCACGACTGGGATAAGGTAGGCCTTTTTAATTCCGTATTATTCTATCCTTCTGTTACATCAGTCTCCACATGTGGACGGCATAACTTTTTTCCAAGAATGTTGGTGCTGTATTAAAATATTTCATCTACTTTAATAACTGACTCCCTGTAATAATTTGTGTTGAATTCTTTCTCATCTTTGTCCCAGGAATAGAAGGAAACATTTCAATAGATTTCTAAGAACAAATATTTACTCTCACAAACTGCTTCTGCATCTGAGTCATCTGAGTCATCTGAGTCTTTATTTCTATTTTCTCTATTTTATTTTAAGAATTTGTTTAAAATGTTTCCATAGAAACAATCGGAGAGGAATGTGCTGAGCTGTGTAACATTCTCAGTGGATGTCTTTCTAAATTTCGGACGTTCTTTTCTCAAGAGATTCGAGGTGGCTATTTTTTTGAGGCAGATTGCATTTCTAAAGGGGATTCTCTTCACGTTTCTCCTGTTTTAGATTATAAATGCATATTTTATAATTTTAATGAAAAATTCCAAAGACTATAAAACATTCTAGTTTTATTAGTGTAGTTGAAAGGGGGGGCTTCACCTGTGTCACCTGCATGAATTCCCCTCTCTGCTCAGCATCTCTACGACCTACCTGGTAAGGCTGAGGTTGGGTCAAGGAATATTGGATACCACAGATCTCTGTCCAGACATATTGAATCAATGATTGCAAAATGCCCATGCAAGTGAAATGACATGACAGAGATGAAAACAAGTAAGAACAATGCACACTAAAACTCAGTGGTGTATTCATAGGAAAAAAGAGGTAACAGATTGATCGCAACACCAGAGAATCTGCCACACTTTGATGATCATTGAGAAGCAACATTTTTCATAATAACACATTTAATATCCGTGACTACTCTGAAGTGAGGAAATCTGATAAGTGGAGAAGATGCTGAAATTTCCCCTCATTGCTATTTGCATGACTTTATTATTTACACCTGCACCACAAAGGCTTGGCGTGGAGACAATCATTGTTCACTAGGCGTGGAGCACTGCAGCTTTTGTCCAGTGCATAGGGAAGGGCAATGACTAATGCTGTCTGCTGCTCCCAGTCCTCTGCTATATGCTTTTATCTTTACTGGACAGTTTTATATTTGAAGAAGTCCCTTAATCACCTCTTCAAGCTGATAAAATCAGAAAAACCACTGAATGGAATTCTGCATCGGCCTCCCATGTAAACAGGTGGATCTATAAATTAGCTAAGTGTGAAGGGGTTATACATTCTTTTTGTTTGTTTGTTTTATTAAATCATAGCTGTGTACATTAATGCAATTATGGGGTACAATGTGCTGGTTTTATATACAATTTGAAATACTTTCATTCTACACTTAGAGGATTTAACATGTACCCTTGTAAAATGCACCATAGGTGTGGTCCCACCAATTCACCTCCCTCCACCAATCCTCTCCCCCCTCACCCTTCCTCTCCTCTTTCCCCTTCATCTTGGGCTGTAGTTGGATTATAACTTTCATATGGAAGGTGGGTGCTTATAAATTGGTTTCATAATAGGGCTGAGTACACTGAATACTTTTTCTTCCATTCTTGAGATACTTTGCTAAGAAGAATATGTTCCAGCTCCATCCATGTAAACATGACAGAGGTAAAGTCTCCATCTTTTTTAAGGATGCATAATATTCCATGGTGTACATATATCACAATTTATTAATCCATTTGTGAATTGATGGGCACTCGGGCTTCTTCCATGATTTAGCAATTATGAATTGGGCTGCAATAAACATTCTGGTGCAAATATCTTTGTTATAAAGTGATTTTTGGTCTTCTAGATATATACCTAGTAGAGAGAGGAATTGCAGGATCAAATGGCAGGTCTATTTGTAGATCCCTAAGTGATCTCCGAACATATTTCCAAAAGGAACGTATTAGTTTGTATTCCCACCAGCGGGTGAAAAAATGCTCATCATCCTTAACCCTCAGAGAAATGCAAATCAAAACCACTTTGAGATATTATCTAACTCCAGTAAGATTAGGGTTATACATTCTAATGGACACTATAGTTCAGTGTTGGTGAGGAGTGTTAATGCTTTTAGTTGACTATTGAAGGGAATTTTTTTTTTTTTTTGCAGTTTTTGGCTGGGGCTGGCTTTGAACTGCCACCTCCAGCATGTGGGGCCGGTGCCCTACTCCTTTGAGCCACAGGCGCCACCCTGAAGGGAAATTTTTTATGGGGGAAGGAAGAAAGGATTGGTTTGGGTGGTTTTGTGGTTCTAAGGGACTATTACAGAATCATGTGGCTACTTTAACATGTTATATAGTAAACAACACGACTTAGAGTGGGACTTCTTTAGCTATCCCCCGCGCTTTTGCAGACAAGTGGATCCTAAGCAGCAAGGTCAAATCTCCCTTTGTTATCCGCAGATAACTCTTGCTAACAATGGGCAGTTTCTACCACCATTATCCTACATGGTAGGGGCAGCACAAAACACCCTTACTGAAACCATTCTACGTTGGCTGTCCTTTCTTTCCTTCTTCCACCTCTGGTATTCAGTTCAAATTTCATTGCCTCTAAGGAGACTTCTCTAAGGAGGACTGGTCATCAGCTCCTCTGGAACCCTTCACATTTTTAAAGAATTCTACTGCGGAAGCATTGGCGTGTCAATGCTTGCTATGTCACAGCATTGGTTTAACACAATGACCACAAATATGACTAAAAACAATGCAGCCTCAACTCCTATAGGATTAATAATGTTACACTTTATTTATGCATCTAATCCACTTACTTGAATAACATACGAACCTCAAGAACATAAATTCTATGTGTCATTTATCGTTGTATTTTCAACACTTTGCACAAGAGTTTACACAGAAAGAAATGAACTGTGTAAAAGGCTTGTTGATTGACTATGTTACTAAAAACATTTATGTGACTTATCAGATAAAACAATCAATGCTCATTATCCTTAATCATCAGAGAAATGCAAATCAAAACTACCTTGATATCATCTAACTCCAGTAAGATTAGCCCACATAACAAAATCCCACAACCAGAGATGCTGGCATGGACACGGAGAAAAGGGAACACTTCTATATTGCTGGTGGGAATGCAAACTAATATATTCCTTTTGGAAGTATGTTTGGAGAACACTTAGAGATCTAAAAATAGATCTGCCATTCAATCCTATAATTCCTTTACTAGGTATATATCCAGAAGACCAAAACCCACATTACAATAAAGATATCTGTACCAGAATGTTTATTGCAGCCCAGTTCATAACTGCTAAGTTGTGGAAGAAGCCCAAGTGCCCATCGACTCATGAATGGATTAATAAATTGTGGTACATGTATACCATGGAATACTATGCAGCCTTAAAGAAAGATGGAGACTTTACCTCTTTTGTATTTACATGGATGGAGCTGGAACATATTCTTCTTAGCAAAGTATCTCAAGAATGGAAGAAAAA
>CAUYRH010071004.1:0-15375 GCA_963574655.1 Perodicticus potto | reverse complement strand
CCTCTCCTTTCAGGCATCCTTCATCTCCCCATTTGCACCCTCCAGCAGAGAAATGGAGTGGCCTTCCTACATCCTACTCACCTTCCCTCAGGTGTGCCCGCCTCCTCCCACCCCACACCCCCCCGGGGCACAGCTGGCGGCTCTGACAAAAAAAAAAAAAAAAAAAAAAAAAAAAACTGCAGGGGGGAGATAAAATAGCATGAAAAACCTAATTTAACAGAACTGGACTTGATAAAAATGAATAATTTTTCCTTATGCGTCAGGAATCGTTTGCCAACACTGTGTCACCGCACTTGACAGAAGCACAAAGGACGTGTAGTTTGCTAAACATCCCACATCCTTCTTCCCTTCATTTCCCTGTTCCTCCTGCTGCCCCTGCCTGGAGCACACTTTCTCCTTTTGCCTTTGATAATCCCGACTCATCCAACAGTACTCAGTTCTGACTTGATGTTTCCTTAGATTCCTGTCATTGGTATAAGCAGGGTGGGGGTTATACCTACTCTTTTCTCCACAACACCCAGTTCATACCCTTCACCTTGGTATTTCATGTGTGCTAATTGTTTCACTGCCCCACTCTGGTCTGTGAGTTTCTTAAAGAATATGATCTTATACTATATATTTTTTACTTAGGATTTAGCACATGGAAGGATGTTAATAAATCCTCATTGAATACATGATTGAATGAATGAATTTGAGCCTCATGACACTTAAGTGGGTCTTATCTCCACTTACAAAGCAGAGAAACTACCTGGCCATGGTGACTCGTGCCTGTAATCCCAGCACTATGAAAGGCCAAAGCAGGCAGATTGCTTGAGCTCAGGAGTTCCAGACCAGCCTGAGCAAGAGTAAGATCTCTGTCTCTACTAAAAATAGAAAAACTAGCTGGGTATTGAAGCTGGTGCCTATAGTCCCAGCTGCTCAAGAGGCTGAGGCAAGAGGATTGCTCAAACCCAGGAGTTTGAGGTTTCTGTGAGCTGTGATGTCATGACACTCTACCTAGGACAATGAGTGAGACACTGTCTCAAAAAAAAAAGAAAAGAAAAGAAGGGAGGGAAAGGGAAGGGAAAGGAAGGGAAGGGAAGGGAAGGGAAGGGAAGGGAGGAGAGAGGAGAGGGAAGAGAAGAGAGAAGGGGAGGGGAAGGGAAAGAAAAGAAAAGAGAAGAGAAGAGAAGAGAAGAGAAGAGAAGAGAAGAGAAGAGAAGAGAAGAGAAGAGAAGAGAAGAGAAGAGAAGAAAACAAAAGAAAAAAAAGAAAGTGGAGTATCCTAGAGATATTAGATAACTTTCCTGAAGTTCCACAGTTAGTAAGGACAAGGGAGCCAGGACTCAGTCTCAGGCCTTTGTGTCCCTCTTGTCAATTTCAGTGCTGATATTTTAGGAATCTGAAACAGCACCAGTCTGTCTGTGGTGTGTGTAAATCCCTTAGTACTGTACATTGTTGCACATTATACTGCCTTACCCCTTCCCCTAGGTTCAGCTGCTACCATGCTACACCGTAACTCCATTGCAGTGCTCTCATTTAGTTTAATGTACTTGGTATTGAACTTTAATAAGAGTCCTATATGCTTGTAAAATCTGATGCAGAATGCAAAGGGACTCCAAAGACATGCCTCTTTCAAGGAAAATATATTTAAGAGTGTTCTTGATGTTTGGAGACAAAATGCGATCATTTCTATTATTTGCACTCTCTGCTCTTAATCGCAGAGAAGCAATTGTTAATCCTAAATTGGATGTAACCAAGAGTAGTGGTTCATAACGGTGATGAAATTCTGAGCTCTTCCCTAGTTTTCTAGAAGGTGACACCCAGGGAGGTTAAAAACCTGCAGATGGTCACCCAACCAGATGGGGACGAGTGCCATGTCCCTAATTTCTTCTCAGTATCCCTTCTTTCCATCTCTTGGCCTCTACCGGAGTTGGCTGAATTCCAGAATGCTGTGTAAGTATGTGACTGTGTCAAGGAATATAATGAAATTTTAGGGTTTCTAAAGAAAGAATGAAAGAAATATGGATCATAAATACAGCTCTTCTCCCATCTCTTCTTTGTCCCCTTTTGGCTTTTTCCTTTTTCCTCCTTTTCCTTCTACTTGAGCGAGTAGGTTACAGTAAGAGATGGAAGTGGCAGAGTTCCAAACCAATTATAGCATCTAAACTTAACCTACAGCTAAAGAAACATATGCTGGATTTTCTAGACAAGTTCCAATTTCAAGTATTCTGTTCCCTTTCCCTGAAAAATTTCTCAGCTCATATCTATAATTCCAACCTTTTGGGAGACTAAAGTGTGAAATTTGCTTGAAGCCAAGAGTTCAAGATCAGCCCAAGCAACCCAGCAAGATCACCTCTCTGCAAATAATTTAAAAATTATCCAGGTACGGTGGTGTGGGCCTGAAGTCCCAGCTATTCATGAGACTGAGGGTGGAAGATCACTTGAGCCCAGAGGTTCAAAATTATAGTGAGCTATGCATCTCTGTGTGGGTAACCAAATAGGATCCCATCTTTAAAACAATGAAAATAAAACAAAATTAAAGAATTTCTCACAAGTCTAAACTCCAAATGGGACACTCGCCACTCAAAGTAGTACTCTTCTGCCTGTGCCAAAAAAGTTTCAACTAAATGGCAACATAGCTGAGTTTCCCTTTTGGAATTCTGAATGCCTTTTGTTTTCTCATTCAGAGGCCCAAGCCACCAATTCCACCGCATGGTCGATTAATCATCCCACACATGTCCACCCGTGACTGCCCACACACACACACACATCCCACTCCAATGTTACCTATCAAACTCCTATACTCCCCAACTCCACCACTTGTTTGTAAAACTCTGAGTTATGAATAGCATTTTTATTTTTTAAATTTTTTTTATGTTTTATTGTATACATGAATGGGTTATAATGTGATGATTTGATATATAATGTGGAATGCTTAAATCAAATTGATTAACATAACCATCACCTCACTTATTTTTTATGATAAGACAATTATAATTTACTCTTATTTATTCTGAAATATACCCTTGCATTGCACACATTAGGCAGGGAAGATCCCACCAAATGCTCTTCCTCTTCCTACTAATCACCCTACCCCCTCCCCCCCATCTCTCACCTCTCCTCCGGTTTTTGCATTTTTAAATGGTTGAAAATTAATCAAAAGAATAACAAGATTATATGACACATTAAAAACTATAGTGTGTATGAAATTCAAATTTCAATATTTATAAAGTTGTAGATTTTGACCAAAAAAATTTAAAAATCATCATTGATATTATATTTGTATAGAATGGATTTAGAAATTGTATTTAAATATGTGCATCCTCAATTTTAGCCACAAAGCCCCAAATATTTACTATCTGGTTCTTTACATAAAAGTGTTCCTTTCCCCTGTTGTAGGGAAAGATGCTAATGTCATGGCTCAAAGTTCAGGTCTTAGACTCAAAGCAGACGTGGATGGAAAGCCCAGATGTGGCCCTGGTGGCTGGGCATCTCTGGACGAGTTGTAGACCTTTTACAGTGTGCCCATCTGCCTAATGGGGCAATAATGGCACCTGCACTGTAAGGATGTGGTGAGGCTGAAATGTGATAACTCACACACATCTGTGTGCCTGGCACATGCTACACACTCAATCAGTGTTAGCTGTTAGCAGTGTCTGCATTCGCATCCCTGTGATCGTCATCATTATTATCCAGAACAATTCTTTTAAAACTCAGTTCTGAAACTCCCAGATCTCTGTCAGACCAGTACCCTACAGAAACAGTAGTCAGTAGGGGAAGACTGATAATCGGAAAGTCTGAAATTTTCCCCTCTCGGCTCCTCAGTCAGAGAAGTTCTGATAACAAGGGTGTTGCATGTGGGATCTCAGTTGCTGATCTAATTAAGTCATGCACATTATGGTGTCTGCAAGGCTTAACTCTCACAGAGGAAGTATTTTCATATGAAAACAGTCATTTATTGTAACAAATAAATCTTTAATTGTTGAAATGAAAATTGCTCAGTAGTGGTAGAAAAAGAACATATGTCTGTCTCATATTTCTGCACAGGAAGCAGACTTCCCTTAATTCTTACCATTTCTAGTTCACATATTTCTCTAATTTCCCATTTGGGAATATACAACAACTCCGCCTCTGTCCTCTCTGACCAATCCACATTTTTATTACATGCATGTGTAATACATTAATTAATTTGTCTTTGAGAAAGGTATATATGTAAAATACCATCACATTACTTCATTTTTAAATATTTTCATTATTAATATAATGTCTATTATATTAGACTATATCACCAGAGATTTGAGAAAGAATGAAATAAAGGAAAACAGAGCCAATATCTCACCTCAGAGCTTAGTTTTCCTAAACTTGTGCTTTTCCACAGAGTTGTAATCAAGATACGGTTATATGTATATTGTTCAATAATTTTTCGTTCTGCAACTTGTGCTTAACTTAGTGAAAGTGTTTTTTGTATTTTTGGATATTTGTCATAATAAATATTCAGGACACAGTAACCCAAATGACAGCTCTGAGGAAATTAAAGGAAGACTCTACCTTTTCTGAGCTAACACAGACCCATACTATGGGGCAAGCATAGCACAGACTGGATTTCAGTCTCCACTCATCTCCATCTGCCCTTGGTTGGGTGGCCTTGTTCAGTTAACAACTTAGAACACTGTGCATGGCAGCCCTGACCATAGGCATATAAGTTCTACACACCTCCATTCCAAAGCCCTGGTTATGAATCACACGATGCCGGCTTATGAACCCTTGGTGCCACCATTCCACTTTTCTTCCAATATTCTCTGAATTTTGGGACTCCTTTAAATATCTGATAGTTGGATTAATGGCATGGGGCTGATAGGGGAAAAAATGTGTAGGCACCAGCTGGACTGAATCTCCTCTTAGTATCCTTTCTTTCTCTCTCATCCTCTACTAAAGTTGGCTGAATTCCAGAATACTGTGTAAGTATATGAATTTGTCAACAAATATGATGAAATACATCTTAATGCCTGGGTTAAAATCCCTCTCCTCTACCACCTGTTCTACAACTATGGCATGATAAAAAACGTACCTCTGTAAGGCAGAACCTCTGTAACTTGACCACCCAAGGGACTCTAAGAAACTGGTCAACTTACAGACATGGTCAACATAAGGAACTAGCCTGTGATACTGATACATACATGTGGGGCATGTCTGGTCTATGAAAAGTAGGTCAACTTAGAGGCGGTCAGTGTAGGGAGGTGCTTAACTATGGAGGTTCTGCTATATTTGTCTTTGTTCTGGGCTCCTGGTACAAGGCTCCTAAAATTTTTGAAATTTCCTGAATGATAGGAATGTGTTTTGTCATTCACAATAAGTTCCTTTCAATCAGACTAAACTTGTGCAAAGGAGGTGACTCAGAGTGGGGTCCCTGGACAGCTTCCTGATAGAGAAGATAGAGGCTGGTCACCAGAGAAGACCAAACATATAATTATGATTAGAGGGTGGGAACTCTCTGACCCACCTCTTGATGCTCCTGGGTGGGGGTTAGAGGCAGGGAGAGAGATTAACTACCCTTGGACCCACTGATGTCCTGGGAAGGCACCTTACCCAGAAAGGGCACTGGAGCCCGATCGTTCCCATCCCCTCTTAGCTTACCGTATATATTTCTTCCATTTGGATGTTTGAGTTATACCCTTTATAATAAACATGTAAACATAAATATAGTGTTTTTCTGAGTCTTTTGAGTCATTTTAGCAAATTGTCAAATCTGAATGGGAACCTTTAGAACCTCTGAGTTGATACATATAGTCGGCCAGGTAGGATTGTGTGTAGTCTAAAAATCCCCATTGCAGCCAGCATCTGCCATGAGGGGAAGTCCTGTGGGATTGAGTCCAGGACCAATGGGGTCTGCACTAACTCTGGGTAGTTAGTGACAGGACCGAATTGAATTGCTGGACACCCAGTCACTATGAGAAAGGTGGGGCAGCACTGTGGAAGAATGGTTCACTTGTAGCATAAGAAGTGGTAACACCACACAACTACCATCCTGGGCTGTTACTGACCATTCCCAGAGTAGGGGAGATTTTCTCCACACGGTCCAAGTGTTCTCAGGCCCTCCAAATCCTGTCCCATCACAACTTCACACTACTGAGAATGCAAATGCATTTATTTGGCAAGAAACTCCCAATATATAACTCCCCAGGACAAATTGAGGGAAGCAATAGTCTAAACCATAAGGAGGAAGAGACTAATTTTAGGAGGGCTTCACAATTTGAAAAGTTTGACTATATCCATAGTCTGCAAATCACATTGTTCTGCAGAGTAGAGTCGAGTCCTTTTATTCAACCACCCTTCCTTTCAAATTGGACCTTTTGAATCTTGCAGGGAAAGAGAACAGAGCCCATGGCAAGCTCTGCTTCCTTCATTACTGGGGAAAAAATCAATGAGATTTCTGCCCTAGCAAAAATTCAATTAAATTCTTAGCCAAAAGCCCTCATTCTCTGTAGTTACTCTCTAGGGAAAGAAGGGAAGAGAAAGTTCCTTGATCTCTCAATAACTCCAGGTTCTGCCCTTAGCTTCATCAACATTTTATTTAGATCTCAGCTGGGGGACTTAGTATTTTAGGATGTGTTTTCTGCCACCTTTCACTTAGCTCCACCCACCCCACTAAACTATAAGCCCCTCAAAGACAGAGTCAACTCACGTTGTGCAACAGAACCCAGCAGACGTCTGGCCGGTGGCAGGTACGGAGTAAATCAGGGAGTGAGTTTGTGTCTGGGAGTATCTGGGGTGCTTTTTTAATACCAACAGCCAGTTCTCCTATTCCCCAGATATCAGATGGCCGTCCTCAAATTTAATTCAATCCTGACACTAACTACCTGGAATTAGCATCACATCCCATAAGTTAGGGGCTCACACCCCCCACTTTAGATGTTAATTGAAAATCCCCAGACTGCCAGAACTTTTGACCTATTTGACATAAATTTAAGGGGGTTCCCACCTCCATCTTCTCAGTTCTGATAATTAGCTATAATAGCTCGCAGAACTCAGGGAAGCACTAATTTAATGCTTTTAATGTGAACCAATACAACTCAGGAACAGTCAAAAGGAAGTTATGCAAAGGGCAAGGTATGGTTAGGGGTGGGAGGTAGTTCCTTGAGCTTCCACGCCCTCAGGGAAGGGGGGCACCTTCCTATCACTTGGATGTATTCAGCAACCCAAGTCTTATCAAAACTTATTGTTCTTATAGGACATTAATCTCAAGGGTCCCCTCCCCTGCCACAAGGTTGATGGATGGGGTTGAACATTCCAACCTTCTAATCACTTGGTCTTTCAGGTCCCAGGGCCCCACCCTAAATCACTTCATTAGCATAAACCCAGGTGTGATCCAAAGGGCTTATAATCAATAACCAAAGACACTCCTATCATTTAGGTGATTCCAAGGGTTTCACGAGCTCTATTAAAAAAAAAATAACAAAAGATGTTCCTATTACCCATTTCATGCAACAAATTATGAGACCTTTAGGTATTCTATGCCAAAAATCAGGGACAGGCCGAGCAGGGTGGCTTACCCCTGTAATCCTAACACTCTGGGAGGCTGAGGCAGGTGGATTGCTTGAGATCAGGAATTTGACACCAGCCTGAGCAAGAGCGAGACTCCGTCTCTAAAAATACCCAGGCATGGTAGGCACCTGTAGTCCCAGCTTCTCAGAAGGCTGAGGCAAGAGAATCATGTGAACCCAATAGTTTAAGATTGCTGTGAGCTGTGACACCACAGCACTCTACCCAGAGTGACAAGTGAAATTCTGTCTCAAAAACAAGAAAGAAAAAAGAAAAAAAGAACCAGGGACAAGGGCCAAATATATTTCTTATTCTACAACAGAGTGTACATAAGGAATGAATTAATAAATGAATAAATATCTAATTGGGAGAATAAGGTCTTCTTGCAGGAATCTTGTGAGAAATAAATACATAAAACTTTCGAAAAGCACTGAGCTCATTCTCTTGCTTTTGTATATACTCAATAAAATGTTAAGTTTCTTTCTATTTTCTAACCACAGAAGTTCCGGTTCAGCTCCTGTGTCACAAGATACAACATCATTATCATTTGTATGTTGGTTCACTGTGTGTTTGGGCACATCTAAGAAGCTCTCAGCTCCTGCTTCTGTCTGTGCTTTTATAATAGCTATTAGACACGTTATTTCATTATGTGATTGCAATGTATTCCACAGAGCAAATCTCTATTTGCATGTTGTAAGCAAAGAGCCCCCTTGCCAAGAATGGTTTAGTCCCCTATGCTAATACAGCTCCTATTTGAGAATATGACAGCTAAGTCTCTTTAAAAAAATAAAAAATACATATGAAGGAAGCCCCCTATTGTATATACAGCTCCTATTTGGGAATATGACAGCTAAGTCTCTTTTTAAAAAGAGCCCCCTATGCTATTAGCACCCTATGCTAATGGTTTTAGCCCCTATGCTAGATACAGCTCCTGTTTGGAAATATGACAGTGAAGTCTCTTTAAAAAAATAAAGAATACATATGAAGGAAGATAGTCTTTAATGTAGAAAGAGGGGGAAAAAGAAAGATAGCGAGATAGCACAAGAATCCAGAGGGAGGGCCGGGTGTGGTGGCTCATTCCCATAATTCCAGCACTCTGGAAGGCCAAGGTGATAAGGTGGATTGCCCTGAGCTCACAGGTTCGAGATCAGTTTGAGCAAGAGGGAGACCCCGCCTCTATAAATAGCTGGGCATTGTGGCAGGCACCTTTACTAATAGCTACGCAGGCTGAGGCAAGAGCATCACTTGAACCCAAGAGTTTGAGGTTGCTGTGAGCTATGATGCCATGGCACTCTACCAAGGGTGACAAAGTGAAACTATGTCTCAAAAAAAAATCTTAATTTAAAATGATATATGAAAACCACCCTTAGCTTAGGCGCCTGTGGCTCAATGGGCTAAGGCGCCAGCCTCGTACACCTGAGCTAGCAGGTTCAAATCCAGCCCAGGGCAGCCAGAAAACAATGATGGCTGCAACCAAAAAATGGCCGGCGTTGTGGCGGATGCCTGTAGTCCCACCTACTTGGGAGGCAGAGGCAAGAGACTCGCTTGAGCCCAGGAATTGGAGGTTGCTGTGAGCTGTGATGCCACAGCTCTCTATCCAGGGTGACAGCTTGAGGCTCTGTCTCAAAAGAAAAAAAGAAAAGAAAAGAAAGAAAACCACCCAGCTGTGGTGGCGCCTGTGGCTCAGTGGGTAGGGCGCCAGCCCCATATATTGAGGGTGGCAGGTTCAAACCTGACCTTGGACAAACTCCCACAAAAAAATAGCTGGGTGTTGTAGTCCCAGCTACTTGGGAAGCTGAGGCAAGAGGATTGCCTAAGCCCAAAAGCTGGAGGTTGCTGTGAGCTGTGACGCCACAGCACTCTACTGAGGGTGGCAAAGTGAGACTCTGTCTCTAAAAAAAAAAAGAAAGAAAGAAAGAAAGAAAACCACAGAGTCATTAAAGGAAGACCTAGAAGGGAAAGAAAGAGATATATGAAAATATTGCAATAATTTAGAGAAAAAATTGCTAAGATATCTTAACTCTAAAATAGATACTAAAACTATCCAGCTGTGCTAGTATGGAAACTAAGTTGTTCCGGACATTGTATTTGATCACTGGAAGAGAAAGCACTTTCAAGAATTAATTTTCTATTTTGTTTGTTTTGTTTTGTGTGTGTACGCACTTTCTTTCATCTTTACTTAATGAGAAGAAACAAAAGAAAATAGACAAGCTAACTGTGGTGATGCTTGTCTTCACCCACCGGGGTGTTTTCTCAGAGAATCAGGTGACATAGAGAATGTTTGAAATAAGTTAAAATGACTTTTTAAAAAAAAATAATGTCTAACCTCCTCAGAAAAGCAAAACAAAACCAGAACACTCTGCCCACTGAACTGTATAAAACTGAAATTTGGCATCCATAAATTAAGCTATAGTTCTTTTAAAGACTTTAGGGTCACAATCACTGTTTCTCTTGGACAGAACCACAGACATCTAAGTATTATTTTATTTTTCTTCTCCTTCTTGATGATGCATTTATTGTAGTTAAGTTTTAGTTGAGGAAAGAATGAAGTGGAACAGCTCTGCATCCCAGTAGAATTCCAGGAGGGGTCAGGGTCCTGGCTTGGGTGGTCCCAGCAGGAGAGCAGCCAGATTATTCTTGTAGCTTCATTTATATCCATTACAATTATAATGTGGTGTCTCTGTTGCAGGTAATGATTACTTGGAAGCCAGCCACAGTGCTTTCCCTTGCTGTCTGGCTTTGGCAGGATGTACCTTTCCAGGCCTTTCCTTTCCCGGGCTTCTTTCCATTGTCCTTTCCCAAAATCCTCTCCAGTTCATGTTGCAACAAGCCCAGCTCTACCCCTCTGCCAAAGAAGAAAAAGAACGGCATGTGAATATATCTGACAAAGTCATCAGGGATTGGAAAACAGAATCTGGCAATAAATATGGTAATTAGGTAATTTGAAACTTCCAGCACGGGTTCTTTGAAAATGCAATGTCAGAACTGGAGTCCAGAGCTGATTTTTGTACCATTAAGGAAAATTACGATAGAGCCAAAAAAATTTTATGACATTTAAGTATTTTTCACTGACAAATTAAATAATAGGGAAATCATAATGATGCAGTCAGGTAAAGGACACGTATCCCTTCCCCAATTTTCCGGGATGGAACAGGCTGCTGGAGAGAATCTCCTCTGGAAGCCAAAAGGAAGTTTGTTTGGAGTATACAATGAAGGCTCGGTGGAGGTTTAAGAATTCAATCCAGCTGCTAGTGTATGTATGTGTATGTGTGTAGGGGTGGGTGGATATTTTTTTTTCTCTCCTTAAATAGCTTGGAAACTTTATATTTATAATTTTATTTTACCATTACACAGAGGACAGTTTTGGATGTTTAATCAATCTACAGGTTGTGGCTCAGCTTAATGTGCTTGCTGTTAAGAAGCCTTGATATTTCAAGGAAGGCTTCTGTTTGTGATTGGGAGAAAAAGAGAGATGACAGATAGATGGGACTGCTTTCAAGAGGTCACTCCCACACACCCACGACTGAGTTCTGAGCTCCTTCTGAGTTGCATCTTGGATTCCCCCTTATCCCGACAGGAGCTGTTGCATTGAAATCACTGGGTTTCTTGTCTTCCCTCCTCCCATGGCTTCTGAGCTCCTTCTGGTCTAGTCTCCCTGAGATCATACATAGGTTCTGACACATACGGGGTCAAAACAGGTATTTTTTGAATCAATGATGGTATAAGGCCACAGGATTGAAAGATGTCCTCATGGTGTAATAATTTAGCATGTTGGGAAGATTCCATCTTCTATTTTCCTATTAAGGCCATTTGCCTAATTTCATGTACTGTCCTAAAATATAATCTTTAGAAGATGGAGCTAAAAGCATCCTAGAATAATAGTTCTCAGCCTGATTAATAATCATGTTCAAAAATTAAAATATAAATTTTCTTGTGGAACTTTTGGGTAGAGATTTGAAATACTACTGCTTTATATTACTATTATTATCATTAAGATCCCCAGTTTGCTTTGAAACTTTGGAACCACTGCTTAGAAATTAGATAATTCAGTCCTTTCAGTGGATGGGTAAGGTCATTGACTGTAGAAAGGACAGAGATTTTCTCAAGGTCACAGTGCAAGTTAGAGGCAGAGGTAAGACTTGGATCTAGGATTCCTGGTTCTTTTCTTTTTTTGAGACAGAGTCTCACTCTGTCACCCTGGATTGAATACTATGGCATCATAGCTCACAGCAACTTAGACTCTTGAGCTTGAGCAACCCTCTTGCCTCAGCCTCCCAAGTAGTTGGGACTACAGGTGCCCACCCTAAAACCCAGCTAGCTTTTCTATTTTTAGTAGAGTTTACTTTAGTCTCACTCTTCCTCAGGCTGGTTTTGAATTCCGGAGCTCAAGCAATCCACCTGTTTTGGCCTCCCAGAGTACTGGGATTACAGGTGTGAGTCACGTTGCCTGGCCTTAGGATTCCTGATTCTGATGGTTGTGAAAAGGGAGTCCAAAGGTCAAAGGGATCTGTGGCACAGAAAGTTTACTTTTTATTGATCAAATGCCAAGAATATTCATTTTCAATAGGTAAACCTAATATTTTTGATGCTGGTAGTTTGGGGGCCAAACTTTGAGAGACCCTGGTACAGGTCACGTGCTTGTGTGTACATGTATATGTGTGCTTCTCGTGTGTGTGTTTCTAACACAGGGGAACTGCAGGCAAATGAAGAGTTAGGGAACAATAGTGCACAAAAATGAGACTAGAGCTGGGTGAGGTGGCTCACACCAATACTCCTAGCATTCCAGGAGGCTAACGTCAGTGGATTGCATGAGCTCAGTAGTTCAAGACCAGCCTGGGCAAGAGCTGAGACCTCCATCTCTACCAAAAAGAGAAAAACTAGCCAGTGGTAGTGGTGGCTGGAGGCTGAAGCAAGAGCATCTCTTGAACCCAAGAGTTTGAGGTTATTGTGAGCTATGATGATGCCACAGCACTCTACCCAGGGCAACAAAGTGAGACTCTGTCCCAAAGTGAAAAATAATAATCATAATGAGACTGGAAAGTCAGTGAGCCTTGACTGAAAGTCTTCCCAAGAAAGTTTGTTAGGCACAGCCCAAAGAATGTCACACTCTCAGACTGACGTGTGGAGTCATGAACAAGTAATGCATACCACTGAGCCACCCACCTGTAATTTATTCTTCACTTCTTACAGGCACTGTTGCGGCATGCATGCTTTGTCTCTTATTAGCCTGATATCCAGCCAAGGTCAAGAATGGGAATATAAATGAGCTATGAGGCCAAAACACACACACACAGAGGAAATGCCAAGAAACCAGGGCCTGCCGGTAAACCAAAGGTGGAGCACTGCTGTTTTTTGTTTTAGAATCGTTCTGGCAGCCTTTCCCACCACTCTGCTGCAGCCACAGAAAAAAAGGCAGCTGAGCCAAAACATGGAGATAATAAGCAAGCCCACCCACAGACTAATTTCAAATGTTTTATTTGACCTTGTCATGTTTTAATTATAAGCCACATTCATCTGTGTGTTCAAAGAGAGCTAAGAACTAAATTTAGCATCTATTTACTGCAAGCTAGGTAGTTTAAATACTTGATCTCATATAACTTCCAGAGAGCTACTGGGATCCCATGTGACAACTAAGTGGGACTCAGATGGATAAAGTTCTTGCTAATCAGGTCAAAGAGCTGCTAGCTCTGAACCCTTGCCGACTTTATGACTCCATGGTACGTCTCTAATTTGTGCTGAGAAATTTCTACAGTAAGTTGAGGAGAAAAATTACATACTATGTCTCTTTCAAAACAAAATTCAAGTGAAAGACAGCAACATACGTTTCATCTCATCAATGATCCAAACTCAGTAAAAAGAGAGTAAAGGGATTATTTTAAGGACACATCCTCAAGGACAAAGAGGACAGGGGAGGACATAACAGCAGCGAAGTCGTCAAGGCTGCAAAGCAGATGATGATTGACAGGAACTGCCAGGATGCTGAGCCTGAGCCTGCAGTGGGGACCCAGTTGGGCAGGCTGATTTGTGCCACACACATCCCAGAAGAATCAGACATCGGTGGTGCCTGGCACCTCCAGAAACAGGAAGACGAGGGAGATCAACAGCAGGAGGATCGTGTTTATGTTTGTTTCTTTTTCAAAGTAGGTTTAAGAAGCAGTTAAGGCCCACATTTCTTTATAAATCACAGCCTGGAGGGTTATTCTTTGAAAGAGATAAAATAAAGGATCTGTCCCCCTGTGGAATACCAGGCACAGATAAGGATGAGGTATCCAACCGCAAAGGATGATACAATAAGAAAGTTTATGGACTGATTAGAGACACCTAGGTCCTGACACACTCCCCAGTTGACCCTCAGAACAAGCTTATATCCTGCAAAAATGCACGGGTCTGAAGAGCGGCCTTAGAGAATCTGGCTAGCCCTATGGTAAAAAGAGAGACATGTCTCCCAGATCCCCCTTTAAGGAACAATTGACTGAACGTCCGGGGGAAACTAAGTCAACTCCTTTGAGGTCTGTCTCACCTTGACCAGAGCCCCGCCCTTCCTGGAATGGCCTACGTCCAATGACTGAGTGAGCTGGGGCACAGACGCAGACAGTTCTGCCAATGTGGAGCGTTCTCAAGGGCAGCCCTTCCTCCAGCGCTCCCTATCCAGGTGGTGCGTATTGGAGTTTGACTTCTTCTCCTGCCCAATTCTGCCTCCTTCCACCCCAGCATCACAGCACCCGTTCTGAAGAACATTTTTTTTTGAGACAGAGTCTCACTATGCTACCCTTGGTAGAGTGCCGTGGCATTCCAGCTCTTAGCAACCTCAAACTCTTGGGCTTTAGCGATTCTATTGCCTCAGCCTCCCAAGTAGTTGAGACTACAGGCACCTGCCACAACGCCGGGCTATTTTGTTGTTGTTGTTGCCATTGTCGTTTAGCAGGCCCAAAGTGGTTCAAACCCACCAGCCCCAGTGCATGTGGCAAGTGCCCTAACCACTGAACACAGACATCAAGTCAAAGACTTATTTATTTGCGTCCCATCTTCTAGAAACATCTTGCATCCCAATTTTGTCTCCAAGTCTGCTTCCAGGGAAACACATCAGGCCCCAAGCAAGATAGATCCAAATATGATCTGAGCAATTTCCCCATGAAATACACCAAGTAGCACTTCAACAGTGAAGCCCACAGTTGAGAAGCCTGATGTATGCATTCAGCCTTCCAAAGCCTTATCTTTGGAGGACTGCAGACCATGTGAGACACCCTAGTATTACCTAACACCATAGGAAAGCCTTTATGTGAAAAACAGAATGTAATATAAAGAGGCTGCACAAAACATTATTTTTATCAGACAAGATATATTATATATGAATCAAAAGAGGCAGCATAAAAATATCAGAGAAACATAAAAGGCTCTTAGAAATTAAAAGGATGAGAGCAGCAATAGTTATTATCAACAACCTGGGCCAGGTTCAGGGGCTTATGCCTATAATCTCAGCACTTTGGAGGCCAAAGCAGGAGGATCACTTGAAGTCAGGAGCTGGTGGTTAGCCTCTACATAAAAAAATTAGTAAGGCTTTGTGGTATGCACTTTTAATGCTAGCTATTTTGTTTATTTTATTTTATTTTTTTTTTTATTTTTGAAACAGAGCCTCAAGCTGTCACCCTGGATAGAGTGCAGTAGCATCACAGCTCACAGCAACCTCCAATTCCTGGGCTCAAGCGAGTCTCCTGCCTCCATCTCCCAAGTAGCTGGGACTACAGGCGCCCATCACAACGCCCGGCCATTTTTTGGTTGCAGCTGTCATTGTTGTTTGGCGGGCCCGGGCTGGATTCGAACCCGCCAGCTCAGGTGTACGTGGCTGGCGCCTTA
>CAUYRH010071003.1:0-42292 GCA_963574655.1 Perodicticus potto | reverse complement strand
TGCACGAGGAGCAGACAGCAAGGCGCCAGTGTTTTCCGCACTGGTGGTTGGTTCTTTTTCAAGCCGGTTTCTTCGTCCATCACAGCATCAGCACCGCCAGGGCCAAGGCAGTGGTTGTAGAGCTTTCCTGTCCTGCATCATTTGCACTGAAAATATAAATCACTTAGGGTAGTATAGATGTTTTAACAATGTTTATTCTTCCAATCTGTGAGCATGATTTGTTTACATCCTCTGCAATTTCTTACCTCGGTTATTTACAGTTCTTTTCGTAGAGATCTTTCACCTCGTTGGTTAAATATATTCCTAGGTATTTTATTTTCTTTGTTGCTATTGTGAAAGGTATTGAGTC
Source organism: Perodicticus potto (assembly GCA_963574655.1). Lineage (NCBI taxonomy): Eukaryota > Metazoa > Chordata > Mammalia > Primates > Lorisidae > Perodicticus > Perodicticus potto. The sequence goes on along the minus strand of CAUYRH010071003.1, from coordinate 41,943 downwards.
TTTGATTTCATTCTCAGCTTTACTGTTGTTGGTATATGGAAATGCTACTGATTTGTGCATATTGATTTTGTAACCTGAGACTCTGCTGAATTTATTTATGAATTCCAGCTGTTTCTTGACAGAATCTTTGAAGTTTTCTGCATAAAGATTTTATCGTCAGCAAAGAGTGATAGTTTGACCTCCTCTTTCCCCGAATAACTTTGATTTCCTTCTCTTGCCTGCCTGATTGCTCTGTCTAGAATATCCAGGACTATGTTGAATAGAAGTGTTGACAGTGGGCAACTTTATTTAGTTCCGAATATAAGCAAGAATGCTTTCAATTTTTCTCTGTTCAGTATGGTGTTGGCTGTGGGATTGTCATACATGTCTTTTATAATTTTGAGGTATGTTCCAGCTATACCTATTTTGTTAAGGGATCTTATAAAAGAATGCTGAATTTTATCAAAAAAATTTTTTTGCATCTATAAAGATAATTATATGATGTTTGTTTTTGCTTCTGTTTACGGCTTTACATATGTGGAACCATCCTTGCATACCTGGGATGAAGACCAGATCATGGTGTTTTTTGTTTTTGGGGGTTTTTTTGAGACAGAATCTCACTGCTACCTGAGGTAGAGTGCCCTGGCTTCACAGCTCATAGCAACCTCAAACTCTTGGGTTTAAGTGATTCTCTCCTTTCAGCCTCCAAGTAGCTGGGACTACAGGTGCATACCACAACTCCAGGCTGTTCTGTAGAGATGAGGTCTCACTCTGGCTCAGGCTGGTCTCAAACTCGTGAGCTCAGGCAATGCACCCGCCTTGGCCACCTTACCCTATCATGGTAGGTGAGCCACCATGCCCTAGGGGTTATTTTATTTATTTATGTATTTATTTATTTATTTATTTGATGTGCTACTTAATTTAGTTTGTTAGAGTTTTGTTGAGAGTTTCTGCATCTATATTCATAAGAAATGTTGGTCTGTAGTTTTCTGGTTTTGTTGTGTCCCTTCCTGTTTTGGTTTTTTTTTTGTAGAGTGCATGGCGTCACACAGCTCACAGCAACCTCCAATTCCTAAGCTTAGGTGATTCTCTTGCCTCAGCCTCCCGAGTAGCTGGGACTATAGGCGCCCACCACAAGGCCTGGCCATTTTGTTATTGTTGTTGCAGTAGTTCAGCCTGGGCGGGTTTGAACCCGCCACCTTTGGTATATGGGGTCGGCGCCCTATTCATTAAGCCACAGGCACTGTCCACCTTCCTGGTTTTGGTATCAAGGTGATACTGGCTTCATAGACCAATTTGGGAAGGAGTTCTTCCTTCTTGATGTTATGAAATAATTTCTACAGTATGGATACTAGTTTTTCTCTGTAGCTCTAGTAAAATTTGGCTGTAAAACCATCTGGTCTGAGACTTTTATTTCCAATGAAATACTTTGTATTGTTGCTTGAATTTTGTTACTCAATGTCAATCTATTCAGGAATTCTGTTTCTTCCCAGTAGACCCTAGAGAGATTGTATGTTTCCAATATTTTGTCCATTTCCTCAAAATTTTCAAGTTAGTATATGCATAGAGATTTTTATAGTATTCAGAAATGGTAGTTTGTATTTCTGTAGTATCAGTTGTAATACCTCCTTTTTTATTACTGATTAAACTTATTAGGGCCCTTTTCTATTTCTGGTTAATGTAGAGAGAGGTCTACTGATTTTGTTTATCTTTTCAAAAAACCAGTTTTTTTTTTTTCATTAATCTTCTGTATAATTCTTTTGTTCATTTAGTTATCCTCTGACTTTAGTTATTTCTTTTCTTCTGCTGGGCTTGGGATTGGTTTGCTCTTCCTTTTCTTATGCCTTGAGATGATTCATTGGATTGTTAATTTGTGATCTTTCTATCTTTTTGATATAGGCATGTAAGGCTATAAATTTTCCTCTAGGGACTGCTTCTGCTAAATCAACCCATAGATTTTGATAACTTTTATCCCCTCTGTCATTTAATTTGAGGAATCTTTTAATTTCCATCTTAATTTTGTCCTTTACCCAGTAATCTTTCAGCAATGAGTTGTTTAATTTCAATGACTGTAGAATTGATTGCTTCTGTTGGGATTGATTTCTAATTTTATTCCACTGTGGTCTGAGAAGGTAATTTCTGTTTTTTGTTTGTTTGTTTTTTTTAATTTCTGGAGACATGTTTTGAAGCTTAAGATGTGATCATTCTTAGAGAATATTTCATGTGCAGATGAAAAGAATGTCTGTTCAGTAGTTGTTGGATAGGATGTTCTTTAAATATCTCTTAAGCCAATTTGTTCTAGAGTCCCATTAAGTCCAATGTCTCTGTTTCTTTTCTGCTTGGAGGATCTGTCTAGTTCTGTCAGTGGGATGTACCTGGCTGTTATATTGCTGCTGATTATTATTTTGTTTAGATCTAATAGGATTTACTTTAAGAATCTGGGCACAGGCTCGGCGCCTGCGGCTCAACGGGCTAATGCGCCAGCCACGTACACCTGAGCCTGTGGGTACAAATCCAGCCTGGGCCCGCCAAACAACCATGGTGGCTGCAACCAAAAAAAAAAAAAAAAATGGCCGGGCGTTGTGGCGGGCGCCTGTAGTCCCAGCTACTTGGGAGGTGGAGGCAGGAGACTCGCTTGAACCCAGGAATTGGAGGTTGCTCTGAGCTGTGATGCCACGGCACTCTATCCAGGGTGACAGCTTGAGGCTCTGTCTCAAAAAAAAAAAAAAAAAAAGAATCTGGGCACAACTGTGTCAGGTGCATACATTTTTAGGATTTTCCTGTCTTCTTGTTGAATCATTCCCTTTACCATTATATAATAGCCATCTTTATCTTTCTTTACTATTGTTGATCTGAAGTGTACGTTGTCAGATATGAGAGTGGCTATACCAGCTTTCTTTAGGTTTCCATTTGCATGCAATATTGTTTTCTATCCTTTTACCTTGAATCTGAATGGGGCTTGTACTCTTTATCTGTTTAACCAGTTTGTGTCTCTTAAGTTAGAAATTCAAGCCATTCGCTTTTATGTAAAATGGTAAGTGTGGTGGATTTCTTTTTGACCTTTTTGTTTTTTTTTGAGGCAGAGTTTCATTCTGTTGCCTTGGGTAGAGTGCTGTGGCATCATCATAGCTCACAGCAACAGCAAACTCCTGGGCTCAAGTGATCTCCTTGCCTCAGCCTCCCAAGTAGCTGAGACTACAGGCATGTGTCATCACACCCAGCTAGTTTTTCTATTTTTAGTAGGAACAAGGACTCCTTTTGACTCAGTCTGGTCTCCAACTCCTCAGCTCATGTAATCTACCCATCTCAGCCTCCCAGAGTGCTAGGATTACAGGTGAGCCACCGCACATGGCCGTGGGATGGATTTCTGTTCACTCTGTCACATAGAACCTCATTGCTTTGTTTTACCTCTTGAGTTATTATGGTATATGGTTTCTGAACTCTAGCTTTGGGGCAATTTTACACTGGTAGGTGTCTATCATGCTGATCTATGTATAATGCAAATCTGAGTACTTCCTGCCGGGCAGGTGTAGTTATAACAAATTCCCTCAATGTTTGCTTGTCTGAAAAAAGACTTAATTTTTCTATCAAACGTGAAACTTAATTTAGCAGGATACAGAATCCTAGGCTGGTAGTTCTGTGTGAAAGATGATGATGGTGACCCACTCCCTTATGGTTTGTAAGTTTTCTGTTGAGAAGTCTGCAGTTATTTTGATGGGTTTCCTTACAGGTCAGTTGTTGCTTACCTCTAGCTGCTTGTAGAGTTTTCTCTTTCGTTTTGACTTTGGCCAGATTGATTACTATGTGTCTCAGACATGTCTTGTTTGCTATGAATCTTCCTGATGTTCCATGACCATCTTGTATTTGGCTCTCTGGTGACACTGAGGATGTTTTTCTCAATAATTCCCTCAAATAGATTTGCCATGCTTTTAGTGATTTCTTCTCCCTGAGGGATACCTATAATTTGTATGTTTGTTCACTTGAAATAGTTCCATCTTTTCTTGTTTTTTTTTTTTTTTTTTTTTTTTTGCGGTTTTTTACCGGGGCTGGGTTTGAACCCGCCACCTCCGGCATACGGGGCCAGCGCCCTACCCATTGAGCCACAGGCGCCGCCCACTTCCATCTTTTCTAAGTGGTGGTTCTGCCTTTATTGTTCTCTTCTCTGCCTCTTTAAATGATTGAGTTAGCTCAAGAGCCTTTTCTTGAAGCTCTGAGATCCTTCCTTCTTGGTTTAATCTGTTGCTGAAACTTTTTCCTATGTTTTGAAGATCCCTGAATGACTAGGCATTTCTTTAAGTTCTATTATATCCCTCCTAATGGCTCTAGCATGAGAGCCTCAGAACCTAAGGCTGAAGCTAAGGAGAAGCCAGAAGCAGAGCTGCTAAGCAGTGCCTCTGAGCCAAAAGCTGGGCTTTGCAGATGGTGGCGGTGATCCCACCTGGAGGGGCAGGGTCAGGACCAAGCAGGCAGGAGGCACTTGGGGCTGAGTAAGGGCAGGCTGTTCAACAGGGTCAAGGGTCCTGCAGATGCCAAGTTAGGCAGGCAGAGGCAGGTTCCGGCAGCCTAGGGAGAGACCACAGTTTTCCATGTCCCACCTTGGACCTGCTGAAACAGTCCAAAGCCCCTCAGGTCAGCCTGCTATGCCGCAGTCAATTCCTGTGTTTAGATTCTGTTGTGCTGTAGGAAGGAGAGAAGTACTTGGCTTCAAGTCACAGAGTATTGCTCAAGGAAGCCACAAGACAGTCTGCCTCCTCCCGAGATTAGTACAGACCTGGCACAGTGCTACACCTGAAAGCTCAGAATGGCTTTAGCTGCTGCCTGGTCCCCACCACACTTGTCTGGTGCAGTGCCTCTGCAGTCCAACTCAGCAAAGGGCTATGGGGGTGGTGGGTACTGTCTTACAGTTCAGTTTGCCCTGCACCAGCAGGGCAAGTGCTAGGAGGGTCCAACACTCTATCGTCTTATTATTCTCCTTGCTTTCTCTGATTTCATTGTATGTATCACCCCATTGCTTTTTTTAATCCACAGTAAGTATCCCACGTTGTTCCTCTGTGATTTCACAATGCTGCTTCAGAGAAGAGTGTGATCTGTATGTAGGCAGCTGCTTGCGCCTTTCACTTCTTTCCTTCGGAGCAGTATGCTTGCAGGCTGCTTTTGGTTTGCCATTTTTCGCCTCTTCTTTTTATTATGAATGTTTTCACAGAAAAGTCGAGAGTATATAATGAATACCTACATATTCCCCAACTTGATTTAGTAGTTGTTATTACTTTGCTGTTTCTTATCTAAGATTTAGACATATGTACACTTGGTAATATATCTATATAAATGTGTTTGTGTATGTATGTGTGTATAGCATATGTATATTTTTGCTGGACCCTTTGAATGTTAGTTTCAGATATAATGACATCTTAATAAAGGTAAAACACAGAGCATTATCACCAAAGAAAATTTCCTAATGTCTGATACAGTTTAATCTATAGTAGTCCTTGACCTTTTTTAAATTTTTATTTCATTTTCTATGACACTGCCACTTTAAAGTACTAACCCGGTTATTTTGTGGACTGTCCTACATTTTGAATTTGTCTCCTTGTGGTAGCATTTAATTTTCTCTATTCTCTATTTGGATAGAATACTTGAATTGGATTAGGCTATGCATTTTTGGCAAGAATGCCTTATAGAAGAGTTGTGTATGTGTATGTTTATGACATCATGTCAGGAGCATAAATGTCAAATGATTTGATGACTTGGCTAAGATGCTAACTTCAGTATCACTTCATTGAAATGGTATATTTTCCTATTTGCAATTAGCAACTAAACTATGGGATGATACTCTGGTACTTTGAGAATATCCTGATTACTCAGCAATCTTTAAGTCACAATTTTAACATCTATTGATAATATTTGCCTGAATCGATTATTTACTTGGAGGTTGAAAAACTGATTTTCAAATTGTTATTCCTTTTCCATTTATTAGCTGTTAAGCTTCAACAAATAAGAGCTTTCTCTTAACAACTAGAGATTAACTATAGCTCTACCTCAAAAGGAAAAGGAAAAACTTAATTTTCCCCCTCTAATTATAGTTTTTCACAGTAAGGAGCAATTTAGTGTAATAGTCACTGTTAATGGTAGTGAATAATTTGTTGAGTAAAATTGATTTCTTGGATTTTTATAATATATGTCTAAAGTTTATAGGTAAAACATTATAAATAAAATGCTTCTTTACAAAAAGAAAACATTCTTTTTGGTGTTTAAATCATCTCCAATTTGAAAGTAGAAACATCTTCAAACTATTTTCCAAGGGTTTGGGGTGTTTTTTGTTTGTTTGTTTTGTAGAGACAGTCTCACTTTATCGCCCTTGGTAGAGTGCCATGGCATCACACAGCTCACTGCAACCTCCAACTCCTAGGCTTAAGCAGTTCTCTTGCCTCAGCCTCCCGAGTAGCTGGGACTACAGGTGCCCACCATAACACCTGGCTATTTTTCTGTTTTTGCAATTCGGCCAAGGCCAGGTTTGAACCCGCCACCTTCGGTATATGGGGCCAGCGCCCTACTCAATGAGCCACAGGTGCCATCCTGTTGTTTTTGTTTTTATTTTGACTATACATTGGTTAATCTTTAAGTACTTCCTTTTTAAAAAAATCAAGATTTGTGTGCTAGGTGTGTTACAGCTGCTAGTATCATTGTTTTTATAATGATGAAATTATTTGCTATATCTTGTATTAGTGGTTTTCCAACTTTTCCCTCATGACTTCTTTATGCACTTAAAATTCAGGGTCCGAAAGAGCATTTGTTTGTGTGGATTACAGCTGTTGATATTTACCATGTTGGAAATTAAAATTAATAAAGTTTAATATTTGTAATATTATATATTGGTCACTTGGAAAATGTTAGTTCACTGAGTTAGTTATGCAGTTATGTCTACCAAAAGTCACTAATTTAATTATACAGTATTAATAGTCACTTTTCTTCATGTCATTACTGATCTAATCTGGAAAGTTTAAGTATTAGAAAGTTGTCAAGCCAGATATAAACTTCCCAAATTTCTAATTTTCATTTAAAAGCTTGAATTTTACCACTGGCAACAAATATTGTCACCTGTTTTCCTTATGCTTGATAATTCTCATTTTTTTCATTTTTGACAATTAGGTTAGATTCGTTTGTTTCCATCTGTTTCCGATATCAGGATTTGCTTTCTCTTATTTAATTTTATATTTAAATAAGTAAAATAGTTCATTTGTGAAAACTGCAGAGAGGTTTTGGTTCTGTTCCTATCTCCTCCAGACTATTCACTACCTTTCCTACCACTTGCTCACTCTTGACAACTCTAGGTAATGGTTTATAGTTTTTGGTTTATTGTTTCAGGATTTCTTCTTATAAAAGTAAGCAAATATGTGTACATGTATTGTCCTTCTTACTAAAATGATAATGGTAGAGATGCCATTTTCACTGTATTTGCTGCTTATTATTCACTTAAGAATTTACTTGATGAATGTGCAGAGATCATCCTCATTCTTTTCTTATGGTTATATAGTAGTTGATTTTGTTGTTCTGTGAAAGCTTCCTAGTTTAATTCAAACAGTTTCCTACTAATGGACTTATTGAGGTTTAATAGATATAAATTATTTACTGAAAATGAGTAATATGTAAAGATTAGCTTCTAAACCTTCATAAGACATTTTAATTTGATTGACAGTTAGCTAAAACCTTTGAATTATGATTCTTGACATCAACTAAATTTATACTGAATTCTTTTGTATTTTTGTACTATGAGTTATTTGGTATAGTCATTTTTAATTTGTGAATTTACTGAGCATCCTTTATATGCATTGAAAATTTTAAATTCTATCACTGACTCAGATTTTTGTGTAAATATTTTACAGTAACATGTAATAAACAAAATAACATTAGATTTTTTTAATATATAAGAAAAATAATTTTCTTCTAGGCACAATGAAAGATAGAAGATTGTTTATGCAACACATTTATTTAGAGCCAATTACCTGTGGACCATTTTGGTAAGATATGTTTAAATTTCTTAAAATTCTACTAATATGTAGTGTAGGAAAAAGCTGGTTTTTTAAATCAGTATGTCTAAAAATAATGGCACCAGAATTGGAAATGCTGTATCAGGATAAAATGATTCTGTACTTTGGTAAAATTTTATAGTGCTGGTCCTAGTATTATTTCATTTTTTAGTTTCCTGACATCTTTGCAAAGTAGACAAATTTTATTCCAACTTTAGGAGACAGTGAGGTTGAGAGGAGTTAAGGATTGCTCAAAATCAACTAACAAAAACATAGCAGATGTCAAAAATATTCTTTTATCTTTCCTCCCTCCCTAAATCTTACTAAAATTACTTGAGGATTTTTTTAAATGTATAATTAATGATCAGAAGAAACAAACAGCAGAAGTTTGGAATCCAAAAACATGAATGGCTTAGCAAGCCTCAGAAAGCTAAAACCTGACTCTGCACCCGTAGTTCAGTGGTTAGGGCGTCAGTTACATATACCGGGGCTGGCGGGTTCCAACCCAGCCTGGGCCTACTAAACAACAATGACAACTACAACAAAAAAAATAGCCAGGCATTCTGGCGAGCGCCTGTAGTCCCAGCAACTTGGGAGGCTGAGGCCAGAGAATCACTGAAGCCCAAGAGTTTGAGGTTGCTGTGAGTTGTGACACCACAGCACTCTACCAAGGGCGACATAATGAGACTCTGTCTCAAAAAACAAAAAAAAACTAAAACGAAAAACCCAAAAAGCTAAAACCTGACATTAGTGCAAGCATAGAAGCTACCCACTTTCCCCTTAAAAACCTTAGAAAGACTCAAATTAGCAGCAGCATGTACTTCTTAAGGTGAGGTAGAATACAGGAAGATTGGTAGAAAATACATTTTAAAAGCATCTACATTTCCCTCCCCCACTGCAGATAGGCAGTTTTCTTGCTTCCCTAAGAACCAGAAGGTTATTATTTGGAGAAGATGAATTAGAAAGATTCTGAATGGGGAATAGGCTGAAGGGAGGGGACACCAGGCACATTGAAGGAGAAGTACTAAAAACAAAGATTAAGTAAAAATCTGTGAATTAAGTACTCAGACTCCCTAGCCTCTTTCCCACGCTTAGCTCCCAAACGTTAGCAGTCAGGCCCTCTACGAGGTGGAAGACTGAAAGATTTTCTTCTGGGGAACATGACCAGCTCAATAGAAAATACCTAAAAATACTGACCCCTGGTGGTACTCAAGTGGAATAGCATAGCCAATCATCAGTGGAGCACAAGAGCTTCCAGTCAACAATTTAGTTCTTTACTTTTAAATAAAAATAGATAATCAAGGACCACTAGTCACTGGAAGAAAGCTCCTGTGAAGGATAGTCATCCAAGTACCAAAACCAAAGCAAAAAGGAGCTTATGGGAAATAGACTATGCAAGGAGAAGAAAACTTTATAAAATCTTATTAATGCCACCTCCACTGCCAGAGGTGCTATTCCCCCTCTTTTGTTTGTCAGTCTTTCTATCAGTCTTTCCATCAGTAAGTTCCATCCTGTTGCTTAAGAAAAATATATTAATATGCTTAGGTAACAGATATTACAGCCTTAAAATCAGAACAAGTAGCTATAAAAATTGCTCTTAGAAATTAAAAATATGGTCTCGGCGCCTGTGGCTCAATGGGCTAAAGCACCAGCCACGTATACCTGAGCTGGCGGTTTCGAATCCAGCCCAGGCCCGCCAAACAACAGGTCTGTGACCTTAACAGGTGAGAAGAAGAAATAATACAATGATACAGTGTGGTATTGTTTGGGAATGACAACCCTGATGGATGCAATAACAGTTGCCAGAATTGGATGGCCATATGGCAATTGAGAGTCTGCAATAAAAGAAAAAAAGGCATATTCCCAACATTTATGTGTATACATCTAGTGCTTTATAATCAAACTTAAATATTTTCTACCCATTGTAGCACAACTAAAAAACGTCAAGGAATACAGAATCCAAATTTTACTGCACCTGGTCAAGAATTTCTGTCTAAATCTCATTTTTATGAACACCTGACTTCAGAAAACTCTTCAAGCAATTTATCAGTTTTGGGGCAGCCATTTTATAAAGTTCCTGCTACAAGAAGTGAAGAAATGAGATGCTCAATTTCTACAGGAAAATCGACCAAAATCTTTGTCCCACCTTTTAAAACTAAATCACATTTTCACAGAGATAAACAGTGTGCTAGCAATACTATTGTGGAAGAAAATAAACAGAAACAAAACATAGATGAACATGGCTCTGATAATAGTGAAAATAATACTAATAACAGTGAGATTCACCAACTTAACAAAAACAACTCTAATCAGGCAGCAACTATAAATTTTGCAAAATGTGAAGAAGAACCTTTAGGTATTGTATGACAATTTGTGTGACATATTTTTGCCTTTCAGTTAAATATTTCTCTTACTAAGTAATGTCCTGGGGGGTTTCCTCCTTTTATGGCACTTAATACAGTAGAACTTCCATAGCTGACCATGTCCCTACATCGACCACCTCCTCAAGTCTACATATTGTCATAGATTGGACATGCACCACATGTATATATCAGTACAGTAGACCTAGTTCTTTATGTTGACCAGTTTGTCATGGTCCCTTGGGTAGTCAGCTTGTAGAGGTTCTATTATAATTTCTGAACCTTTTCTAATGCTTTAGATTTTCTAAATCCAAAGATTAGATCATTCTAACATTTTTCTTTCAAAGATGACTATTTGTGGACTTTCTCGTTTTGAGAAAAGCTATTACCAAAGTGTATTTTTTAGCATCCTACTAATTTTCATCAAAAATTGAGATAATTAATATATATGTAATTTGAATGCAATTCTTCTATCCATAGACCATAAATTTTATCAGTTGATGCAATAATCTAGTTTTTTTTTTTTTTTTTGGAGACTACCTCACTTTGTTGCCCTGAGTAGAGTGCCATGGCGTCATAGCTCATAGCAACCTCAAACTCTTGGGCTCAAGCAATCCTCTTGCCTTAGCCTCCAAGTAGCTGGGACTACAGGTACCCGCCACAATACCTGACTGTTTTCATTTTTATTTTATTTGGTTAAATTATTTTTTATTAAATCATAACTTTGTACATTGATGCATTTATGGGGTTCAGTGTACTGCCTTGATATACAATGTGAAATGCTTACATTGAACTAAAGTAACACATCCATCACAATTATACTCATTTCTTAATAGTTTTGGAATGTACCGTTGCATCATGCACATTAGGTGAGGTCCCCTCAAATGCTCTCCCTCCTCCCATATTCCCCCTCCCCTCTCTCTCCTCTTCCCTTCTACTTTCTAGACTATATTTAGTTTTTGCCATTCATATGCATGTGTAGGTGATTATATATTGATTTTGTAGTAGCATTGAATACATTGGTCAGGCTGGTCTCAAACTCTTGAGCTCAAGCAACCCACCTGCCTTTTCCTCCCAGAGTGCTAGGATTATAGGCATGAGCCATTGCCTCAGTAATCTAGTTTTTATTAGCTATTTTTTCCAAGTTCAGGAGCCAATTTAGGCCTAAGACTGTATTTATTGTCATATCTTTTAGTCTTCTCAGGATAGTTCCTAAACCTTTCCTTGTTTTTCATGACCATAACCCTTTTTAAAGATTAAAGGCCAATTATTTGGCAGAATAGCCCAACATCTGGGTTTACATGATGTTTCCTAAAAATTATGTTCATATTATACATTTTTTGGCAAGATTATACCAAAGTGATGTTGCATGTTTTTTAAGGCACCATGTGAGGAAGCACACAGGTTACCTCTGCTTACTTGGTTAAAGTACTGTCTACCAAGTTTCTTGACTGACATTTTTGCTTTTTGTGCTTAATGAGTAATCTGTGGGGAGATAGTTTGAGACTGTGTGAATGCCTTGTTCTTTATCAAACATTCATCTGCTAGTTTTGTTATTCTTTAATAAATTTTCTAACTCTATCCATCCTCTTATGTTATTTCACTGGCATTCCATTATAAGAAAGAACTTTCTTTTCTTCCTCAATAAATATATTTCTACTCTTTTTTTTTTTTTTTTTGAGACAGAGTCTCACTGTGTCGCCCTCGGTAGAGTGCCATGACATCACAGCCCACAGCAACCTCAAACTTTTGGGCTTAAGCAATTCTCTTGCCTCAGCAGTAGCTGAGACTACCCGACATAATACCTGGCTATTTCTTTGTTGCAATTGTCATTGTTGTTTTGGCATGCCTGGGCTGGGTTGGAACCAGCCAGGTCCAGTTTATGTGGCTTGTGCCCTAGCCACTGAGCTATGGGCGCCTAGCCTATTTCTACTATTTATACAACTTTACAAGTTGAAACTTTGCATCCATAAAGGTTTTTTTTTGTTTTTTTGTTTTAGTTTTTTTTGAGACAGAGTCTCACTATGTCACCTTTGGTAGAGTGTTGTGGTGTCACAGCTCACAGCAACCTCGAACTCTTGAGCTTCAGTGATTCTCTTGCCTCAGCCTTCCAAGAAGCTGGGACTATAGGCGCCTGCCACAACTCCAAGCTATTTTTTTTTTGTTGTAGTTGTTTAGTTGGCCCCCGCCACCCTTGGCTGGTACATGCCTGACATGTTACTGCTGTGCTGCAGACACCAGGCCGCACATATAGTTTTAAAAGGGTTAGCAGCTCCCTTTTTCTGTGTATGTAAAATTGGAGTAAAGTGATATGTATAAATGTTACAAAGTAAGAGGTGTGCTTTTTAAATTCATATTCACTTTTATTTTTGCTGTTTATTCTTTAACAGATTTAATTACAAGTCTTCAGAATGCCAGAGATACACAAGATACGCGGATTAAAAAAAAACAAAAGCATCATATCTCCCCACAGCCAGGCAGTCTGTATATTGCAAAAACATCCTCTCTGCCTAGAATCTCTCTGAAGGCAGCAGTAGGAGGTCGTGTTCCCTCTGCATGTTCTCATAAACAGGTATTCTTTTGTCTGTAGTGCTCATAGCTTTTATAACAAAGTGAAATTTTATTAACTAGTATCTACAGATTTTTCTAGAATGAACAAACTGTAGGAATGAATGAATGAAACCATCATGCTTCCTAATTAGCTTGCATTGGCAGCTTCCCTTTCTTCTAGGCCTGCCTTATTCTACCAAAGTGATCTGTGCTTCAAAATTCAATTTTTCTTCCTTCTCCAAATCTTACTCATTTTGTTACTGTAAGTGCTCTCACTAGGTGTTAGAAGAAAGAAATCTCATTGAAATCTAATTGTGAATAACTGATATTGTTAAACTTACTTTAAGCTATTTACATTTTTAAAAGAGGATTCTTGTTAAGCCACTACTATCTAGATATAATTTTAGGCAATAAAGAGGTGAAAATAATATTGATAATAGCTAACATTTAGTAAGCATTTTCTTTTGTTTTTTTTTTTTTGAGATAGGGTCTCATTCTGTCACCTGTGCTACAGTGTGCAGTGGTGCAATCCTAGCTCACTGCAACCTCAAACTCATGGGTTGAAGTGATCCTCCTGGCTCAGCCTCTCAAGCAGCTGGGGGTATAGGCACATGCCACCAGGCCTGGCTAATTTTTCTGTTTTTTGTAGAGATTGTGTCTTACTATGTTGTTCAGTCTGGTCTCAAACTCCTGGCCTCAAACTGTTGTCCTGCCTCAGCCTCCCAGAATGCTGGGAGTAGAGGTATGAGTCACTAACCCTCGCCTATATATGATTTAATATAGATTAATTCATTTAAGCCTCGCGTAACAACCTGTGAGAAAAAAGCTAGGCAAGTCTTCATTAATGTCATCATTAAGATTCTTGGAAACTGATTTCAAGTGAAATAACTTCAAAATGGAAACAATTTTTTTCTTTTTTTTTTGGAACCAATTTTTTTCATCTGTGTTATGTAGAGAGTCCTTTAAGGTCCAAACTACCACGCCCAGCCTACAGGGGATTTTCTATGTGCAAGGCACTTTGCTTGCATTGGTTATATCTCACTCAATCCTTACAACCACTCCAAAAGAAAGGTATATTACTTTGTCTATCATTTTGCAAATTAAGAGGACTAAACCATAGCAAAAGTTAAGTAACAGTCCTAAAGCATGTATCTAGCAAGAGCCACAGTTCCAAAGCAATGAGCCTAAGTCAAACTCTGAACAAAGGAAAAGATATTTTGAGTTAGGCATGCTGAGGTAAAAGTTAAGAGCCTTAAAAGTAGGCCAGAACCATCCACAAATCTGACCTCCGAGGTCTTTTTTCTGTAAATACTTAAACATTTTCCCTGCTATTTTCCTTCTACATTTTTGAATTTAAGGTATTTAGTAAAACATTAGCAATTTTCATCCCCACAGATTTAGCAAGAAGCTTATACAGAGGGGGAGTGAAAAGGGTACAGCAGAGTCTTAAATGTATGTGTTGTTTATAGTGTATTAAAATTTTTAGCTTCCAATAAATAATTAAAATATTTTTATATCGAATATTCTAGTATTTAAATGAAAAATTTTTGATATATTTAGTTTTGGTTTGTTATAATTGTTTTTATTCTGTGAAACATGTTCATTTTGATTTGCTTTTCATTCATTATCAGTTTTTTTTTCTGTTTTTGTACAGCTGTATATGTATGGTGTTTCTAAACATTGCATAAGAATTAACAGCAAAAATGCAGAGTCTTTTCAGTTTCATATTCAAGATTATTTTGGTAAGGAGTATTTATGGGCTGGAAAGGGAATACAGTTGGCTGATGGTGGATGGCTGATACCCTCCAATGATGGAAAGGCTGGGAAAGAAGAATTTTATAGGTACTGTATGCAAAACTATTAACTCTTTATGTATTCCACTATTTCTCTCTTCCTCCCAAGTCTCTCTTTTGTGGCTTTTATGTACCTTGAACTAAAAAATGTTGGCTAGATATCAAATTTTTATACATCAAATCAGTACATTGTGGCTCAGTAGACATTCTGTTGAAATCTTTTAAAAGTGAATAAGGTTTCTCTTGGAAAATAATAAGCAGGGTTTTCTTAAATTGAGGCATTTTTCTTATACATTAACAAATAAATGCTGATAAGAAAAGTCAAATTTGGCTCAGTGCCCATAGCACAGTGGTTACGGCACCAGGGCTGGTGGGTTCAAACCCAGTCTGAGCCTGCTAAAGAAACAAAAAAATAGCCAGGCATTGTGGCAGGTGCCTGTAGTCCCAGCTACTAGAGAGGGTAGGCCTCAAGAGTTTGAGGTGGCTGTGAGCTGTGACACCATGGCATTCTACTGAGGGGCGGCATAGTGAAACTCTGTCTCAAAAAAAGGAAAAAAGAAATTGATAGTACAATTTTGGACATTTGAAGTTTGCGATGTGATGTCCATCTAAGTAGCGATATGAGTTAGATATACAAGTCTACACATAGATGAAGTATAGCCAAAGAAATAAATGTGAGAATGGAACTTAAAGATTGGACATAAATGTAAAGTCACGGAAGACTGAGAAAGCAACTACAAAGGAATAAATGCAGAGAGAATTGTGGGGGGTGGGGGATGCTGCATGAAGATGGGATTCCAGGCAATAGAAAATGACAAACTATGGTCAGCTTTCATGGCTGATTGGTTACAATAAGTTGAGAATTGAGATTGACCACTGGATTTAATACTGTAAAAGGCATTACTAACCTTAATAAAAATAGCTCAGTAGATCAGTGAGTGAAAGGCCAGTTAGAAAGCAATTAAAAGGTGATTGAAGAGTTGGAGTCAGAATACAGTTCTTTCAGGAATTGCTGAAAAGAGAAGGCCTGTACTTGGAGGTAGTAGAATGAAAGGGTCTTGTTTGTTTTAAGGTAGAAAAAAAATATTTTTATGCTATTGGAGATTGTGCAGTAGAGAGTAGGAAATATTTCCCAGTTAGTGGCCTTGATGTAAGCAGAAAGGGGTGGGAGTTAGTGCACAAAGGTAGGAGAAGGCAAAGTGTAAGGATGTGGATGCTGTGGGTGGGTAGAGGTGAGGGTGGAAGTTCTCTTTTGATTACTTCAGTTGTCTTAGTGCTAAGAGTGAGTGTAAGCAAGGAGGATGAATTTGGGAATAGAGGGGACAGCATGAAACAACATCAGGACCAGAGAATGGTATTCTCAGGTGTCATTTCTAAAAACAATCTCCTTAATAAGAAAAATAACCTAAAATACAATTATTTTAAATTAAGGATCTCATTGTCCAAGAATGTGGGTGTGTGTGTTGCTCTTATTATTAGTTGTTTTGAATCATTTAGCAAATACTATGTGCCAGGTACTATTCTAGGTACTAAGGATAACAAAGCAAAACAAAAAATCCCTGCCTGGCTCGGCACCTGTGGCTCAAGCGGCTAAGGCACCAGCCACATACACCTGAGCTGGTGGGTTCAAATCCAGCCCTGGCCTGCCAAACAATGACAGCTGCAACCAAAAAATAGCTGGGCATTGTGTTGGGCACCTGTAGTCCCAGCTACTTGGGAGGTGGAGGCAGGAGAATCGCTTGAGCCCGGGAGTTGGAGTTTGCTGTGAGCTGTGATGCCACAGCACTCTACCAAGGGGGACAGCTTGAGGCTCTGTCTTAAAAAAAAAAAAATCCCTGCCTAATGAGTCATACATTCTAGGGGGCATAGAAAACACAAAAAAGCTTTAAAAAATAATAAGTGAATTGTATAGAAAATGTTAAGTACTGTGAAAATAGATGAAACTGGGAAGGTGCTAGAGAAAGTTGGGTGAGGAGAAGTACAGTGTTTAAATAAAATAGTCAGGAAGGCTTTACCATGTCAGTGACATTTAATAAATGGCCTAAAGAAGGTAAAGGGACAGAGTATAGGACTGCCTGGGGAAAGCTTCCCAGGCTCTGAGAGTGGAGTGTGTGTGCGTGTGTTTTAAGTTTTTGCATTAAATTTTATGTTAAGTGCAGTTTTTATAAGTATGATACTTTGGTGTATGTTAAATAATTTTCTAAAATTATATTACTTATAGATCTTACATTAACCTATAAAAACTTAAATGAATGTACAATGTAGTTTTTGTACAAAGAATAGGTATCTCAGTGTCATCCTACGTGATGATTTATTTATGATATTATTCTACCTTTATTCAGGGCTCTGTGTGATACCCCAGGTGTGAATCCAAAGCTTATTTCTAGAATTTGGGTCTACAATCACTATAGATGGATTATATGGAAGCTGGCAGCTATGGAATTTGCTTTTCCTAAGGAATTTGCTAATAGATGCCTAAGCCCAGAAAGGGTGCTTCTTCAACTAAAATACAGGCAAGTTTAAATCATTACATTATGTAGTCATGGTTCGGCGCCTGTGGCTCAAGCAGCTAAGGTACCAGCCACATACACCTGAGCTGGCGGATTCGAATTCAGCCCAGCCCGCCAAACAACAATGATGGCTGCAACCAAAAAAGAACTAGGCATTGTGGCGGGCACCTGTAGTCCCAGCTACTTGGGAGGCAGGAGAATCGCTTGAGCTGAGGAGCTGAAGGTTGCTGTGAGCTATGATGCCATAGCACTCTACCCAGGATGACAGCTTGAGGCTCTGTCTCAAAAGAAAAAATAAAATTATGTAGTCATATACTGCAGTGTGGTTCAGACTTCTGTGCAGTCTGTGACTTCCACTTCAAAGATGGTGCACGAGCCCATTGTTAGTGACACTTGCCATCCTGTGCTGCTGTTCATGCTGTACAGAGCTGTCTCTTGTCATCCCTCACTTGAGAGATTACACACATGCCTCTTGCTTACCTCTTCCCCTACCCCCTCCTTAACCTCTTGGCATATGAGTTACTAATTTAATCCACTATTCAGGGATTGCTAATAAAGCATTTTTGTAGTTTTTTTGGCTTTTTAGAATTTATGTTTTAATAATACAAAACTTGATATATTACTGGCTACAGAAATTTAAATTTTCTCTCTGTGGGTTTTGATTAATTTTTATTCTCAATTATTCAGTGACTTTTTTATAAAGGAATTCTAGAGTCACAATTCCTAAAATATGCATTTTTCTATTCATTTGCAGATATGATTTGGAAATTGACAGAAGCAGAAGATCAGCTTTAAAAAAGATAATGGAAAGGGATGACACAGCTGCGAAAACACTTGTTCTGTGTGTTTCTGACATAATTTCATTGAGTGCAAATATATCTGAAACTTCTAGCAGTAAAACTAATAGTGGGGATACCAAAAAAGTGTCCGTCATTGAACTTACAGATGGGTGGTATGCTGTCAAGGCCCTCGTAGACCCTCCCCTGTTAGCTCTGTTAAAGAACGGCAGACTGAGTGTGGGTCAGAAGATTATTATTCATGGAGCAGAACTGCTGGGCTCTCCTGAAGCTTGTACACCTCTTGACGCCCCACAGTCTCTTATGTTAAAGGTAAATTAATGTCTCCTATTGGTAAAAATCAGTCACTGATTGAGTTAAAATCTAGAGAGTTTTTACATTTAAAATTTTAAATTTATTTTGTTAAGGATGCTCCATTTCTTGAAAATGTACTGATATTCTTACAGAAGAAGCAGAATCTGACTGGGCACAGTGGCTCACCCCTATAATTCTAGCATTCTGGGAGGTTGAGGTGGGTAGATTTCTTGAGCTCAAGAGATCGAGACCAGCCTGAGCAAGAGGAGACCCCATCTGTACTAAAAATAGAAAGAAAATAAACTAGCTGGCCATTGTGGCAGGCGCCTGTAGTCCCAGCTACTTGAGAGGCTGAAGCAAGAGGATTGCTCAAGTCCGAGAGTTGGAAGTTGCTATGAGCTGTGTCACCACGGCACCCTACTCAGGGTGACAAAGTATCTCAAAAAAAAGTGGGGGGGCAGAATCACAGACCATTAAGTTTTTTGTTTTGTTTTGGGGAGAAACAGAGATATTTCTTAAGTTCAAGTAATGCAGTTTCAATTAAAGAGCAAGAGTGACTTTATACTAGCTGTTCAGTTTTGATACCTATAGCTCTTGCTGCCATCTTATTGTCAACTTTGGCTGCACCCTATTTACAGGATCAGATTCCTATTCCTATGTAATTAGAAAATTAGACTTCAGCGGTTTTCAAATATATAACACTAAAATACACCTTTCTTCCATACCAGAGAACTTCGCCATGTTAACAGTCTATAGTATTACTGTCAGCAACTACTAATGACATTGCATTTTCAAATTCACTTATAAGGTAACCCTGTAGAGAATTTACTTCTGTTATTCTCGATCACTGTAAAGAAATCATTTTATAAATAAATTAAACATTTTTAAGTTTTATTTGGTGTCAGCTCCACAGTGGATCGCTTTTTACCAAAAACATTTCATCAAGTTAGTAGACTTTTGTTTTATATTGCTTAGAATATCAAAGTTGCAATGGCTTTTATTTTTTTGTTTTGTTTTTATCAAATTAATGTATGTGCATAATTGGAAAACTCAAGTAATGTAAGGCATATGACCAAAAGGAAAGCAGTCAGTAGCACAGCTTCCCACTTCCCTTTTTATGCTCCCAACAGGCAACCATTTTCAGTCCTGGTGGCCCTTTCCTTGACTCCTCCTGCCATGTCATCCTTGCCTCTTTAGTGCAGACAGTAACTGTTAACTACCTGCTGTAGAAGATGAGGATTTAGTTCTCTTACACCAATACTGCCAGATATTTCTCTTCCCTAATCCTCCCCATTCTAATATAGCATCATTTTTAGTGAAGGCTGTCTTCAGGGTATACATTGAATAACTAAGAAGAATATCTTTTTTCTTTTTTTTTTTTAAGAATATCTTTTTGCAAATTAGCGCCTGATGTGCTATGATCACATTTCCTTTATTATAAGATAATAACTTCCATGGAGTTATTATCTGTCTTGTTTGTTGTTTTTCTTAATTGTCCATATCCTTATTACTGACTCATTCTTACATCAGAGCTACAAAAGTCTCCCCCACTATGTTGAACACCGCCATCCCCCGCCCCAGCTCTTCTTACTCCTACTCCATTCTGAAGTGGTTATTTTCAATAGATGCTGCATAGCTCTTAATTCTGGAAATTCTTCTCACCTCTTTTCCATGTTAAAAGTGCTGTTTCCCAGATCCATGGCATATTTCTAGACTTACTCCCTAGTTCTAAAGGCACACAACTCTCTGAGGCTTCTTGAAAAAGGGAACACTTAGCTTTTTGATGTTTTATTGTAAGGTTGGCTGAATGTAGAATTCTAGGTTGAAAATAATGCCTTCATAGTTTTTAAGACTTACTTTTACCTTCTTGTACCTAATATAGTTCCTGCTAACCTCACTGCTATGTTTTAGTCTCAGTCTTTCATTATGTGACCTGTTTTGAAGACATTTTAAAGATTGTTTTATTTCCATGATTTTGATTTTTTTTTTTTTTTAAGTGACAGTCTCACTTTGTCGCCCTTGGTAGAGTAACATGGCATCACAGCTCACAGTAACCTCCAGCTCTTGGGCTTAGGCAATTTTCTTGCCTCAGTCTCCTGAGTAACTGGGACCACAGGCACCTGCCACAATGCCCAGCTATTTTTTGTTGTAGTTTGGCAGGGGCAAGGTTTGAACCTACCACCCTTGGTATATGGGGCCAGCGCCCTACTTGCTGAGCCACAGGCGCCACCCGATTTTTTTTGTTTGTTTGTTTTTTGAGACAGTTTTATTATTTCGCCCTCGGTAGAGTACCATGATGTCACAGCTCACAGTAACCTCAAACTCTTGGGCTTAAGCGGTTCTCTCGCTTCAGCCTCCCAAGTAGCTGGGGCTACAGGCGCCCGCCACAATGCCTGGCTGTTTTGTTGTTGTTGTTTAGCAGGCCAGGGCCAGATTCAAACCTGCCAGCCCCAGTGTATATAGCTGGCACCCTACCCACTGAGCTACGGGCACCAAGCCTATTTTGATAGTGTTTTTTATTTTTTTTTGTTTTTAAACAGTGTCACTATGTCACCCTCGGTAGAGTGCTATGGCATCACAGCTCACAGCAACCTCAAACCTGTGGGCTTAAGTGGTTCTCTTGCCTCAGCTTCCCAAGTAGCTGGGACCACAGGCACCTGCCACATCGCCCGGCTATTTTTTAGTTGCAGTTGTCATTGTTTAGCAGGCCAGGTTTGAACCCGCCAGCCTTGGTGTATGTGACTGGCACCCTACCCACTGAACTACAGGCATCACTCCCTGTTTTGATATTTTAAGTAATGTAAAAATGTAGTGGTGTCTGTCTTTTTTCTTCCTTTTTCTTTTATCATTGACCTAGATAAGAGATACGCACTAGCATTCAATGTAGAAACACGTGTCCTTCATTGAGTTCTAGAAAATTTTCTTTAAGTCATTCTTTAATAATTTCCTCCTTTCCATTATTTTCTGTACTGTTTTTTTCATTTTGTTCAATGAGATGGGGACCTCCTGATATTTGGACGGTAGGCCTCCTGTAGTGGTCCTCTAATTTCCTTATCTTTTCTCCTACTTACTATTTTATTGTCATTTTTTTTATTCCAACTTCTAGGGTTGTTCTTAATTTTTTTCTCTAATCCTTAGTAAATTTATGTTTACCAGCTTAATTTTCAATTTTCAACAGACCTTTATATTCTCTAAATGTTTGGTGATACTCAATTCTTGTTTCATAGGTACAATACCTTCTCAGCTGTCTAAAGCTATTAATGTTCTGTTTTATTTTAGATTTTTCTGCTTCTTGCATTTTTTTTCCCTTTGAGAACCTGTTTTTTTGTTTGTTTGGGTTTCACTTTAGAGGCTTAACATAATGGTGACCATTGGCTGATGGGATTATGCCACTTCCTGACAGCCTCCGCTTCCTTGAGCTCTTCCCCAAATTATCCGACACAAATCAAATCCTGTAAGTCCTTTCTAACTCCCTCTTACCCAATCTTTCTAACCCCCATCATTTCCCATATTATACATTCTCTATCACAAAGAGCAATACGTTCAAATTTCAACTACAAAAAAAAGGATGGGGGATACCAAGGAGCTTATTACAAGCTCTGTGTTAAGTGAGGTTTGTTAGCTGATTGGGTGATAAGGGGAAATTTGGCTTTTAATTATGAGATCCTCAAATATTAGTGACTGTTCTGAGACCTGAGCAGAATAAGGAAATTAATAAAGAGACTCATTTCCAGCATAAGAACTTTCATTTCAGTTTTGTTTTTAATATAGCATCTCACCTCGACTTTAGCTGCCTCTTTTAGAGTAGGGGAAATCTGTGATTCAGCCTCTCCAAAAAGTAGTCTCATAAGGATTTTATTTAAGTGTAAGGGAGGGACAGCTACCTAGCTACTTGGGAAAGGAGAGGAAATCTGGGCTCTTAACTATCTTTGTGTAAAATTTCAGCTACTCCTGTTCTTAGCCCTGACTTATGCTCCTGTGTTCAGAGGTACCCATTGCCTCTAATTTCAGGGTTTTCCTTCAGTTATTTTGTTTCAAATTGATTCTTAACAACAAGTTTAGTGGCTGAGTAACATCGGTCATGTTATATAATTTCCCATGTACTTCAGTTAAATGGGGATATGACTTGGGTTGTTGTGAAGATTAAATGTGTTTTACTTTTTGTTTTTAAGACAGTCTTACTCCTTTGCCCAAGCTAGAGTGCTGTGGCTTAAGCGTAGCTCATAGCAACCTCAAACTCCTATATTCAGTCAATCCTTCCACCTCAGCCTTCCAAGTAGCTGGGACTACAGGTGCCTGCCATGACCCTTAGCTAGTTTTTCTATATTTAGTAGAAATACTGTTTCATTCTTGCCAAAGCTGGTCTCGAATTCCTAAGCTCAAGGTATGCTCCCACCTTGGCCACCCAGAGTGCTAGGAGTACAGGTGTGCACCACCACACCAAGATTAAATGTTAATACACGTCAGTCTTAACATCCTATCAGGTACCATAATAAGAGCTCTGGTGTGTTTGCTATTTTTACTAGCTATTGTCATTCTGAATCTACTTTGTCATTTACTTATCCAACAAATTTTTAGCTTCAAAAATTTTGGTGATAGATAATCTGCTATTCTCTTTAGTTCTCTTTGTCCTTGTAGATTTTGGGGGAAATCCTAGGTAAATAAGTATATTTTAATCCAACATGTTTAAATTGAAGTCCCTTTTATTTATTTCTAATAGAAATATTTAAATAGTATTAAAACCTTATAGCAGTATAAACAATTCTTTTAAGAAATATATTTTGGCCAAGTATGGTGGCTCACCCTTGTAATCCCACCATTTGGGTAGGCTGAGATGAGAGGATTGCTTTAGCCCAGGAGTTCAAGACCACTCTGAGTAA
The DNA here is from genome assembly GCA_963574655.1 of Perodicticus potto. Taxonomy (NCBI): domain Eukaryota; kingdom Metazoa; phylum Chordata; class Mammalia; order Primates; family Lorisidae; genus Perodicticus; species Perodicticus potto. Next base: position 18,756 of record CAUYRH010071003.1, on the reverse strand, counting down.
CATAGCCAGACTCCATCTCTAAAAAAAACTTTTTAAAAACTTAGGTGTGCTGGTATGCACCTGTAGGCCCAGCTACGTGAGAGGCTGAGGCAGGAGGATTGCTTGAGCCCAAGTGTTGGAGGCAGCAGTGAGCTATAACTGTACCCTGCTCTCCAGCTTGGGCTACAGAGAAAGACCCTGTCTCAAAAAGGAAAAAAAGTACTATGCTTTGAAAATAATTTCACTTTTCATACAGTTTTTCCTTCTTTCAAATATTCACTTTCTTTCCAATCTTCATGAACAACTTTAAAAGAATAAAAACTCTTATGAAATCTAGATATAATTGAATGTATATTTAACTTCTTTAATCCATTTATTCATTACTTTGTCCAGATTTCTGCTAATAGTACTCGGCCTGCTCGCTGGTATACCAAACTTGGATTCTTCCCTGACCCTAGACCTTTTCCTCTGCGCTTGTCATCACTTTTCAGCGATGGAGGAAATGTAGGTTGTGCTGATGTAATTATTCAAAGAACATATCCTATACAGGTATGGTATATTCTTGAAGTTACCATATATTTCTTTCTTTTGAGAATTAATTTGAATGTTCCTCCTTTACCATTTTGTGTGTGTGTAACACATTCTTACAGTGGATGGAGAAGACATCATCTGGATTATACATATTTCGCAATGAAAGAGAAGAAGAAAAGGAAGCAGCAAGATATGCAGAGGCCCAACAAAAGAGACTAGAAGCCTTATTCACTAAAATTCAAGCAGAATTTGAAGAGCATGAAGGTAAAATGAGTTATATGTTACAAATTTTTTGTTTTTGTCATGAGAACTAAGCGTCAGAGTCTTCGAATTTCACATTCATAATTGAGTGAATTGTCTTTATTTTGAATAGTAGATTATTTTTCTGGTTGTGAATCTGAATTTTTTTCTAATTTAAAAAAAATCATTACCCTGATATACAGATAAGCATTTAACTAACACCAAATTATTGCATCTTCCTTTAACACACCGAGCTTTCATACTCGTAATTGTCTTAGGCAATAAAACCTTATATACTTACAGTACTTTTCTGAAACCTTAAGTATACTCCCTCTTAAGCTTTAGTCCTAAAGTGTCTAGAGTATCTTTTTTGGTATTTGGGCAAGAACAGCAACATGAGAGAGAACTGTGAGATTATTTTCCTCTAAGCCATTTATCACTCTTTTTCCTCAGTGTCCTTACCTGCATTATGTAAATTTTACATTTTTATCATTGTAGTTATTTTCATGTGTTGTTATACCTGGAACTGGCACTTGTTATGTCCATGCCATCAATTTTAATGTTTAAAGGACAAAAGTTTACTTTTTCTAATTATTTTTGTTGCTGAAGATCTCATGCTTTCCTGCATTTCCTATATCCCTGAATTTCCCAATTTTCACTTAATATTTAACTTAGTATTCTATATAAATCTTCAGAAAGATTGGACTCATACTTTTTTTGCTTAAAATTATTACTAGCTCATAGTGTTTTCGTGAATGAGTGAATCATGAATTCATTTACAGGCATACCTCAGAGATACTGCAAGTTGGGTTCCAGACCACTGTAATAAAGCCAATGTTGAAAGACAGGAAGTCACAGAAATTGTTCAGTTTCCCTGTGCATATTAAAGTTATGTTTATACTATACTTCACTGTTAAGTGTGCAATAGCACTATGACTAAAAAAACACATAACTTGATTAAAAAGTACTTAATTAAAAAGTGCTAATGATCGTCTGAGCCTTCATAGCAAGTTTGTAATCTTTTATGGGTGGAAGGTTTTGCCTTGATGTTGATAGCTCATGACTGATCCAGATAGTAGTTGCTGAAGGTTGAGGTGCCTGTGGCAATTTTTAAAATGAAGACAACAATGAAGATTGCTGCATGGATTGGTTCTTCCTTTTATGAAAGATTTCTCTGTGGTAGGCGATGTTGTTTAACAGCATTTTACCCAAAGTAGAACTTTCAGAATTAGTCACGTCCTCTCAAACCCTGCCACTGCTTTATGAATTTTTGTATGTAATTCTCTAAACCCTTTGTTTTTCAAAATGTTCACAACATCATCTTCAAGAGTAGATTTCTTTTTTTTTTTTTTTTTGAGGCAGAGCCTCAAGCTGTCACCCTGGATAGAGTGCTGTGGCATCACAGCTCACAGCAACCTCCAATTCCTGGGCTCAAGTGAGTTTCTTGCTTTTGCCTCCCAAGTAGCTGGGACTACAGGCACCCACCACAACGCCCGGCCATTTCTTGGTTGCAGCCGTCATTGTTTGGCAGGCTTGGGCTGGATTTGAACCCGCCAGCTCAGGTGTATGTGGCTGGCGCCTTAGCCCGTTGAGCCACAGGTGCCGAGCCGAATAGATTTCTTCTTAAGAAACTACTTTCTTTGCTCATCCATCAGCTTCTCATCCATTCAAGTTTTATTATGAGACTGCAGCAATTCAATCCTATCTTCAGCTCCACTTCTGATTCGAATTCTCTTGCTCGTTCCCTAGCATCTTAAGTGACTTCATCTTGGATCCCTTAAGGTCACCTGGGTGGGTTGGAATCAACTTCTTCCAAACTCCTGTTAATGTTGATATTTTGACTTCCTCCCATGTATCATGAATGTTCTTAATGGCATCTAGAATGATTTTTAATTTACTTTGCCCAGATCCATCAGAGGAATCTCTGTCTATGGCACGATAGCCTTACAAGCTGTATTTTTTAAATCCTAAGTCTTAAAAGTTGAAATTACTCCATGATCCATTTGCTGCAATAGTATTTTGAAAAAAATCTTTTTTTTTTTTTTGTCTGAGCAATAGCTCTCAACAGTGCTCTTCAAATATTCAGTAAATCATGCTGTAAACAGATGTGCTGTCATCCAGGATTTATTTTTCCATTTCTAGAATACAGGCAGATTTAGCGTAATGCTTAAGGGCCCTAGGATTTTTAGAATGGTAAATGAGCATTTGTTTCAACTTCAGTCACCAGCTGTCAGTCCCTAACAAGAGAGTCAGCTTGTCCTTGAAACATTGAAACCAGGAATTGACTTCTCTAACTATAAAAGTCCTAGATAGCATCTTCTTCCAATATGAGACTGTTTCATCTACATTGAATATCTGTAGTTTAGTGAATCTGCCTTTATCAGTGATCTTAGGTAGATCTTCTGGATAACTTGCTGCAGCTTCCCATCAGCACTTGCTGCCTCCACCTGCACTTTTATGTTATAGAGATGCCTTCTTCCCTTAAGCCTCAGGAACCAACCTCTGCTAGCTTGAGACTTTTCTCCTGTGGCTTTCTTGCCTCGCTCAGCCTTCATGGAATTAAAGAGAGTAGAGCTCTACTCTAGATTAGGGTTGAGCATAAGGGAATGTTGTGAATGGTGTGATCTATCCAGACCACTCAAACTTTTTCTGTAACAGTAACAAGGCTGTTTTACTTTCTGACTGTTCATGTGTTCACTTGAGTAGCACTTTTAATTTTCTTCAAGAACCTTTCCTTTGCATTAATAATTTGGCTAACTGCTTAGCACAAGAGGCCCAGCATTTTCCCTGTCTCAGCTTTCAACATGTTTTCCTCACCAAACTTAATCATGTGTATCTTGATTTTAAAGGGGGAGAAGTGTGATACTTCCTTTCACTTGAATACCTAGAGGCCATTGTAAAGTTATTAATTGGCCTAACTGTAATATTGTGTCTCAGGGCCTAGGGATGCCCACAGAGAGGGAAAGACATGGGGTAATGGCCAGCTGGTGGAAGAGTCAGAACACGCAGAACATTTATTAAAGTTTACCATCTCATACAAGTATAGGCGTTGTTTGTGGCACCCCAAAACAGTTACAATAGTAACATCGCAGATGACTGATCACAGATCACCATAACAGATATTATCATAGTGGTGAAATAGTTTGAAATTTCATGAGAATTACCAAAATGTGACAGGGAGACACAAAATGAGCACATCATGTTGGAAAAAGAGTGCCAATAGGCGTGCTTGACACAGGATGCCACAAACATGCAACCGGGTGCTATGCAAAGCAAAATAAAGTGAAATGCTTATAAAACAAGTATGCTTCTACTTAATATACGAATTGCTCTCAGTAAACTCTTTTTTTTGACCATATTAAATTTTCTTAGAAAACTTAGCAAATAAATAGTTGTTTGTTTGTTTTAAGACAGAGTCTCACTATGTTGCCCTCGTTAGAGTGCTATGGCGTCACAGCTCACAGCAACTCTTGGGCTTAAGCAATTCTCTTGCCTCAGCCTCTCAAGTAGCTGGTACTACAGGGGCCTGCCACAACACCTGGGTATTTTATTTGTTGTCGTTGTTTAGCAGTCCTGGGCTGGGTTTGAACCCGCCAGCCCTGGTGTATGTGCCTGGTGCTGTAGCCATTGAGCTATAGGCGCTGAGCCAAATGGTTTATTTTTTAATTGTTCTTTGGGTATTTTTTGCTTGATTCTTCCCAGTTTAAGGTTTTTTTTTTTTTTCATTTTGGTTTAGCCAATTTAGTGATGCCTTTCTTCTCCCTAGAAAACACCACAAAACAACATACACCATCCCGTGCACTAACAAGACAGCAAGTCCATGTTCTGCAGGACGGCGCAGAGCTTTATGAAGCAGTGAAAAATGCACCAGATCCAAGTTACCTTGAGGTGAGAGAGGAAGAGGGCATATAATGAACTTCGATCTTTATCCTTTAGGGTGGGAAGTATATTCTCTCCTTGGTCATTACAGGAAGCAGTATGTTGACATGTACATTTCTGGGGTCCTCAGAGATCACAATGATGTTCCAGACCAGTGTGGTACATTTTCAGTTTTTACCAAGTGGAGGATGGGAGGGGTCAAGAATTTTTTATTTATATATGTATATATGGTTTTTGTTTTATTTTTTTCCAGGAGGAATTTTATGTATTAAATGTAGTTTAAAATGTAAGCAAAACTTGTTTAGTTTTAAGATAAAACAAATATCTTCAAAGTGCTAGCTTAGTTTCCATGTTCTTAGCTCTTTTCTCAGGTTCTAGAGCCTATTTCCTTTTTTTTTTTTTTTTTTTTTGAGATAGAGGGTTTCTATGTCTCCATGGGTAGAGTGCCCTGGGGTCACAGCTCACAGCAGCCTCAAACTCTTGGACTTCAGCAATTCTCTGGCCTCAGCCTCCCAAGTAACTGGGACTACAAGCACCTGCCACAATGCCTGGCTAACTTAGAGCTTATTTTCATCATAATCATCTACCTTAAGGGTACGTCAGAAATGGTTCAGAAGCATTAAAAATGCTTATGTTAGAAATAGCATAGCCTTTAGAATCATAAATAGCTCTGCTGCTTATCAGTATTAATTAGGCAAATGGGAATAAAATGGATATAAAATCTTTTTATGATCAGATTTGGTTAATATATATATAATTTCCATATAATTGTTAAAGGTTATTAGAATATTATTTCATGTATTAAGATAAATTATGTCCTAAACTAAGTTTATAAACACCTGGATGTCTAATAATAATTAATGCAAATTATAGGATTAGTTTTCTAGATAGAAAGAAGCAGGAAATGTTTTACTAAAACTATGGACTGTTTATTAATTTTATTTGATTTAATAAACCTTATGAATATAGCATTAACATTCTTAAATAGTGGGACTACAAAATAAACAGTACTTCATCAGTGATATAAGCAATGCTATTCTGTTTTTTTTTTTCTTTTTTTGAGTCAGGGTCTCACATTGTCACAATACTAGGTAGAGTGCCATGGTGTAATAGCTCACAGCAACCTCCAGCCCTTGAGCTTAAGCAATTCCCTTGCTTCAGCCTCCCAAGTAGCTGGGACTGTAGGTACCCGCAACAACACCTAGCTATTTTTGTTGTTGTTGTAGTTGTCATTGTTGTTTGGCAGGCCTGGGCTGGGATTTGAACCCACCAGCTCTGGTGCATGTGGCTGGCGCCCTAGCCACTGAGCTACAGGTGCCAAGCCAGCAGTGCTATTCTGAATAGAATTTCCTCCTATTCTCAAATGTTGCAACATGGACTCTCCCTGTGAGAAATGAGTCTAGTTTTAAATCCTGTGAGTATTCTTCCCAAAAGTCTGTATGTTAAGCCTTTATTATGCTTTCCCACAAAGTTATTTGTTTCTATCTTTTAGTCTGGCTTCCTTTATAGAATTTACTCATATTATAAGGAGGAACAAAGGAGGCTGAAAAACAGTTTGTAGGCCTAAATTTTAGACCTGGTCCTGCTGCTCTGTAACTGAACAAGTGATTTGTTTCCTCATTCTTACCTTCTATCAAGGGACAACTTCAAGTAGGATCTTCAAGGGATAACTTACCTTCTATTCTTACCTTCTATCAAGGGACAACTTCAAGTAGGATCTTCAAGGGATAACTTCGAGTAGGTTATCTCTAAGAGTTCTAAGGATTTATAATTCCATGAGATTTGATTTAGGTAAAGTTATTGTAGTTCTTGGGACTATAACCATCAATTTCTAAAATTGGCATCTTAGAATTTGTTTTCAATGACAGTAGTAAATGGAAAATGTTAAAAATTATGTTTGAACATCATTTGCCTCTTTTGAAAGACCTTTGCAGGGTACAGAGATAGTATATTCTTCCCACTATAGATTAGAATATTATGATGTGTGAGGTAGTAGCAGTCTAGCATGTTATATGTCTAGATTTTGTTTCCTATTTTATTTGTTTATTCATGTATTTGTTTTTGTTACATTGGCTAAGATTCCCAAGAGGTACAGGCATGAATTTGCTAAACTGAGTAGGAGAGAAGTATAGAGAAAAAGACAAAAATGTTCATAGTGCATGCCAGTTTTAAATTTTATCTCCTGTTTTAGTGATTTCATGAAATTGTACTTGAAGGGCTTAGAATGAAATTTCTTGAGCCAACTTCTCTCTATGTGGTCTATGCAAGTTATTTTCTTTGTGCCTTAGTTTTCTCATCTGTAATGTAACAGTAATGGTACCCACCTCATAGGATTGTTGTGAAAATTAAATGAAGTAATGCATTTACCATACATAACATCTGTTTCTCAAGTATAATGAGCATCCAAATGTCATTTATGATGTATGTAGTGGCAATTATGATTATTAGAGTACCTTTATAATTAGGGGATTGTTTTTGCCATAGAGAAATTTGTTGAGATTATAATAGGTTGAGACACCTAAGAATATTATGTGATAAACTGAGTACATTAACCCACACCCTTAAGATGAAGTTGATTATGTTCCTATTTGGAGTGATCCAGTTATAATAAGAGACTTTTTTGTTTTGTTTGCTTTTTATTCCAATATTGTCTTTTGTTTGCTTTCTATTCCAATATGTTAAATGGTCACAGTGTTATTTCAGTGAAGAGCAGTTAAGAGCCTTGAATAATCACAGGCAAATGTTAAATGATAAGAAACAAGCACAGATCCAGTTGGAATTCAGGAAGGCCATGGAATCTACTGAACAAGGCGAACAAGGTTTATCAAGGGATGTTAGAACTGTGTGGAAGTTGCGTATCGTAAGCTATGCAAAAGAAGAAAAAGATTCAGGTCAGTGTGTACTTATTTTGTTTTTATTGCTCTTGTTAAATTAAAAATAATCTTAGTACTAAAATGATACAAATGCTAGATAAAGTTTAAAGTTGGTGCATATCAGAGGAGCAAAATGGACTACTGGTGCCCACAAAGTGATAATATAATCCTTACATCTTTATTATCTGTATTTATTTTTAAACAACAATTTTAATGATGATCAATTCTTCCCATTGTATCTTTTTTATCCTTCTCTAAACAGTTACATTGAGTATCTGGTGTCCATCAACAGAATTATATTCCCTGTTAACAGAGGGAAAGAGATATAGAATCTATCATCTTGCAACATCAAAATCTAAAATTAAATCTGAAAAAGCTAACATCCAGTTAGCAGCAACAAAAAAAACTCAGTATCAGGAACTACCGGTACAACTCTTTAATTATAATTTTTCTTCCCTTTTTTTCATAATATTTCAGTTTTAATAAATGCATGTTAGCTTATAGACTCTTCATGTATAAATGTTTTGTTTTGCTTTCTGTAGGCTTCAGGTGAAATCTTATTCCAAGTTTACCAGCCAAGGGAGCCCCTTCACTTCAACAGATTATTAGATCCAGACTTTCAGCCACCTTGTTGTGAGGTGGACCTAATAGGAGTTGTAGTTTCTGTTGTGAAAAAAACAGGTAACACACAGTGTCTTTAATTGTAGCATTTTATTAATTCTTTTGAAAAGCATTTCCTTTTATAATGTGTCTTCCATGTGATTAGTTGGAGCTACCAACTGAAAATTTGCTAACTAGGGATTTGAAAGTTCAGAGTTTCTTTTGACAAACTCTGATTCTTAATGAAAAGCAATTCTGCATTATTTCAAGCTAACAATTTACATCCCATTCTGTGCTATTTTATTTTTTTTAATTGCTAAAAAGTTTTTGCAATGTATCAGTAATTATGAGGCAAATAATTATAATCTACCTGTGCAGTTAGCTGAAATTCAAACCTTCAGCTTTTATTGCTTACCTGCATCTTATCTAAATTCATCTATATGTTATTCCTAAATGGGACATAGCACATTCCTCTTTCCATGTATTTTATCTGTAAAACCGTGTCAAGGCCCAGCTTAAATTTCTACTTTAAGCACAAAGTCTTCCATTTATTTATCTATTTACTTAATTGTTTGTTTATTTATTTAGAAATGAGGTCTTGCTCTGTCTTCCAGGCTGGAAGGCAATGGTACAGTCATAGCCCACTGCAACCTCCAACTCCTGGGCTTAAGCAATCTTCCTGCCGCAACTTCACAAGTAGCTGGGACTGCACACACCTGGCTAAGTTTTTAATTTTTTGTACAAGTAATGTCTGACTATGTTGCCTAGATTGGTCTTGAATTCCTCCTCAACCTCCTAAAGTACTGAAATTACAAGTGTAAGCTACTGTACCTGGGCTCCATTTATTGATTATAGATTGTGTGCCAGGCACCTCAACCTCATCTCCTTGCACTCGTCCTCCGATTCCACTGCAGCCATAGTGATACATTCCTTGAGGTCTAATCTCAGAGCCTAAATGTTCACTGTCCCCTCTCCCAGAAACACGTTCTGCCAGACAACCACATGGCTGGCTCTCTTGACTATTTCAGGTCTCTTGTTAAATGAGACCTTTTGTAAGAAGTCCTTCCCTGACCACCTTCATAACAGCACTCTTTATTCCCTTTACTCTGCTTCATGTTTCTCCATAGCACTCCTTAGTACCTGATAATCTATATTTTATGTTTTACTCTCTCTGTTGCAGAGTATAAGCTCTGTAAAGGCAGGGATTTTGTTTTTGTTGTATTACAGTTCTTAAAAAACTGTGTGGTGCAGGACAGGGTCTCAAATATTTGGGGAATTTCTTGTTTACCAATTGCTGTGCCATGGTTTCTCCCTTCTGTTTGTGTCTGAAGTTTATTACCATTTTTTCAAAAAGGATTCAAGTATGCCATATCCTGTGACATCCTTACATGTTTGAAAAGTGTACCTTCTGCCATAATTTTAAGACTTTATCTTGGCTAGATACAATATTCTTGGGTCATACTTTTCTCTCTTCCCTCAGAACTTTGTAGAAACTTTTCTTTGGGCATTCAGTGATCTCAGACTGGCCTGATTTTTTTCTCCCATTTAGGCAATTTTATTTCATGCCTGAAGATTTATGTTTTGAAGTCCAAAATTAATCTGTGTCTCTATATAAGCATTCTCTATACAGTTCTCCTAGAACATAGGATGGTCTTTTAATCTGGAGATACAGTGCTTTTGTTTTAGGGGGATTTAATAACGTCTATGAGTGTATCTGGAGTTTTATTTATTGGAATCCCTACTTTAAGAATGCCAAAAAGCTTTATGTTAGACTATTTTTATTTTTTATTTTATCCCTTCTCTGCTTCTTTGTCTTTTCCATCTTTATTCACCATGATTATATACAATCTTTATGTTCATGATTTCCTTTTCTGCAGTATTTTATTTCTTGCTATTTCTAATGCATCATGTATCAAATGCGTTGTGATGATATATTGATGTTCTCAATTTCTTTGTTTTCTTTGTTTGTTTGTTTTTTGAGACCTGGATGCCCCAGAGTGCTGCTGGGGCATCATAGCTCACGGCAACCTCCAACTCTTGGGCGTAAGCAATCCTCTTGCCTCAGTTTTTCTATTTTTAGTAGAGACAAGTCCCAGTTTTGCTCAGGCTTGTCTCAAACTCATGAGCTGAAGCAGTCCACCCGCCTTAGCCTCCCAGAGTGCTAGAATTACCGGCGTGAGCCACTGTGCCCAGCCTTTCAATTTATTCTTTCATCCTCCAAACTCCTTTTCATCTTCTAGAGCTATTTATCATCTCATAGTCAAGCTTTAATTTTATTGAATATATATTTTTATTATGTATTTATTTATTTTTTGAGACAGAGTCTCATTTGGTCACCCTAGGTAGAGTGCCATGGTGTCTTAGCTCACAGCAACCTCAAACTCTTGGGTTCAAGCCTGGCTTTTTTTTTTTTAGAGACACGGTCTTGCTGTAGCTCAGGCTGGTCTCAAACTCATAAGCTCAGGCAGTCCAGCCACCTCGGCCTCTCCAAGTGCTAGGATTACAGGCGTGAGCAACTGTGCCCGGCCAGTGAATGTTTTTATTAATAGCATGAATCATTTGTGAAGAATTTAAGAATTTTATTTGTAGAGTTTTGTTTTCTTACTTGTTTTGTACTTTGTCTTTTCCTGTGCTCTTTTCTTCTTGTTTTTAATTACATTTCATTTGGTTAGTTGTGTTTTAATGCTTCGTGGGTTTATCTTTCATTATGTTAATATGCCACATAGTTGTTATATCATTTTATTTCATCTAGGTCATACTTGGGTGACTGTCTTTGCATATTTTATTGTTATTATGGAGAGTAGGTAACTTATTTAGTTATTCAATCATTATTCATTGAGTGACTATTTTATGTGCTAAGCAGTATTCTAAGTGCTGGGTACATAGAAGTGAACAAAACAGACAAGGATCCTTGCCCTCATGGAGTGGACGTTATGGTGGGAGAAGATTATAAACCAAGTAAGTAATACAGTTTCTTAGTGCTAAGGGAAAAAAAAGTAAGGAAGAGGGGATGGTGTCAGTGGGAAGAAAGAAGGATGTCATTTTAGAGAGAGAGGTGAGGAAAGACTTCTTTAAACGTTAACATTTGAGGCATGTGGACATCTGGGAAGAATGTTCCAGGCAGTTAAAAAGACTACAAGCACAGGATGATGCTTGTTGCCTCTACACATTGGCAGAGGCCAGAGCAGTAACAGCCAGAAGGAGAGGCAGTGAAGGACCAGGTGGTGTGAGGGTCCTTCTGTGGACTTTTAACTTTTACTGTGAGAATGACGGGAAGTCGCAGGAAGGTTTCAAGTAGAGGAGGGACATAGTCCAACTTAAGTTCACAGGATCATCCTGGCTGTTGAGAATAGGCTGTAGGAGGATGACAGTAAGAGAAGGGAGGGAAGCCATTTCCCCTGCTGCACAACAGGGTGTAAGTGCTGGCAGGGTGAGCTAGGCTTTATCTGTCTTTACAGCTGCTCACATCCCCATCTGAGTTCTGCCTCCTGCTACAAATCAGCCGCAGCAGCAGCATTAAATTCTCATAGGAGCCCGAACCTTACTGTAAACTGCCCATGCCCTGTGTGTTCCTTATGATCTAATGCACACCCTGCCTCTACCACCCTCTATGGAAAAACTGTCTTCCATGAAAATGGTCCCTGATACTAAAAAGGTGAAAGACCACTAATTAGAGGCTATTACAAGAATTTAGGCAAGAGATGATGAAGATGATGATACAGATAAGAGCAATGGCAACAGTGAAAGGCAGTCAGATTCTGGTTTTGTGGGAGAGGAGACTGTTTGTTTGTGACAGTCTTACTTTCTTGCCCAGGCTAGAGTGCTGTGGTGTTAGCCTAACTCACAGGAACCTCAAACTCCTGGGTTCAAGTGATCCTCCTGGCTCAGCTTCCTGAGTAGCTGTGACTACAGGCCCCTGCTACAACACTGGCTAATTTTTCTATTTTTTAGTAGAGACGGCATCTCTACTCTACTCTTGCTGAGTCTGGTCTCTGAACTCCTGAGCTCAAGGAATCCTCCTACCTCGGCCTTCCAAAGTGCTAGGATTACAGGTGGCAGCCACTGCGCCTAGCCAGATCCTGTTTGTATTTTGAAGGTAGAGGGACAGTGTGGAGTGGCCTAAGCATCAGGAAAAATGGGGTTGCCACTTAGAGGAGAAGACCACAAGAAAAACAGGTATGTGAGGAAGCGGGGGAGCTCAGTTTGGGGTGGTTAAGCTTTAGATGCTTATTAACCATCTAAGTAGAAACATCTACTTGACAGCTGAATACATGGGAGTCTGTTCAGGTCTGAAGATGAATTTGTAAGTCGTCAACTTAGAGATGATGTTTAAAGCCATGAGGCTGGCTCGGTGCCCATAGCACAGTAGTAACGGCACTAGCCACATACACTGAGGATGGCGGGTTCGATCTCGACCTGGGCCAGCTAAAACAACGAGAACTGTAACAAAAAATAGCCGAGCATTGTGGTGGGTGCCTGTACTCCCAGCTACTTGGGAAGCTGAGGCAAGAGAATTGCTTACACCCAAGAGTTGGAGATTGCTGTGAGCTGTGATGCCACCATACTAGGCACTCTACCAAGGGCAACATAGTGAAACTTACTCTTGAAGAAAAAAATAAATAAAGCCATGAGGCTAAATGAGGTTACTGACTGTGGGAATGGATAGAGAAGAAAAGAAATCCAAGTCCTGAGTCAAACACTTTGATGTTAACAGGCAGAGGCTTAGAGGAGATACAAAAGAACCAGTAAAAGAAACAGAGGTGGGAGAAATACTGAAAGGAGTGAGGAATGGTGAAAGCCAAGCTTAAAAAGAATCACAGAGTGGTGAGAGTGATTAAGTATGTCAGATGCCATTTGATAACACTGGTAGTGAGATGAGGACTAAGACTCCATCCTGGGTTGGGCAGTGGCATGAGGAGGAGCCCTTGAGTAGAGCAAGGTAGTGAACTACTGATAAAAGGAGGGCAAAGGAAATGGAGACAGGACTAGCGAAAGTGATTGTAGGCAATCCGTTTAGTTTAAGGGGAAAAAAGAAAAATGAAGTAGTAGCTGGAAGGGGAATTGGGATCAAGAGAATATTTGTTTTTTCAGATGAACACGCTGTGCACTGATGAGAAAGCCCCAATAGCGTGAGACAGAAGATGGGAGCAAGAGACGTTTGGAGATACTGTCACAGTTGCCTCTGTGGTGAGATCGGCCTTAGCAGCAGAGACAATTCATACTTAGACACAGAGGAAAAAGGAGTGACAGAAGTTGATGTCAAAGTGGAAACTTGTAGCAGGCTTCTTCTGATCACTTCTGTTTCTTCAGTGAAATGGAAAACAAAATCATCAGTTAAGAGTCAGAATGAAGGAAAAATTATTGAAGGTTTGAGAAAAAAGGAAAGACATGAAATAATCCTATCAGAAACTGGCAGAGTGAATGGACTAGTTAAAAACATTATGACTGCCAGGACCCACTGGAGGTTAATGTTCATGAATATAAAGTGAATGTATTGTGGTCATAGGATATATTTCTTAGCCAGGGCTGGGTTTGAACCTGCCACCTCTGACGTATGGGGCCAGCACCCCACTCCTTTGAGCCACAGGCACCTCCTGTCATATGATATTTTTCTGACCATGTTCAACTATGATAGTGTGGGTAATTAAGTAGTTGGAAATGGGATTTATTTATTTTTGAGACAGAGTCTCACTTTGTGGTCAGTGGCTTCATAGCTCACAGCAACCTCAGACTCTTAGGCTCAAGTGATCCTCTTGCCTCAGCCTCCCAAGTAGCTAGGACTATAGGCACCCACCACAAGGCCCACTTATTTTTAGAGATGGGGTCTAGCTCTTGCTTAGACTGGTCTTGAATGCCTGAGCTCAAGCAGTCCATCCTCCTTGACCTGGGAAATGGGATTTAAATGGAGTTGTGGTTTAGCCTGGTGAATAATGCAAAGCAGGAAAGGCAAAGAATTTGGGGATATATGCAAGGGAAGGATTTTGATAATTGACCTTGGGCTTTAAACACAACACAGAGCAAAGAAGAGACATTAATGCAATGTGGATCAGTGAACAGCAGATAAGAAAAATAGATTGTAGGCGGCGCCCTTAGCTCAGTGGGTAGGGCACCCGCCACATACACCGAGGCTGGCAGATTCGAGCCCACCCTGGGCTGCAACCAAAAAGTAGCTGGGCATTGTTTTCGGTTGCCTGTAGTCCCAGCTACTTGGGAGGCTGAGGCAGGAGAATTGCTTAAGCCCAGGAGTTTGAGGTTGCTGTGAGCTGTGATGCCACAGCACTCTACCAAGGGCGACATATGAGACTCTGTCTCAAAAAAAAAAAAAGAAAAGAAAAGAAAAGAAAAAGTAGGTCCCAGGGAGGCTAGAAGATTGAGTTGGGGTACTATTGGGACTGAGCTGGAAAAATCAGAGGTGTTGGTTGAAGAATGAGATATTTGAAATCAAGATTCTAGAGGGATAAAATTACTAGAGATAAAGTCTTGGATATGTTCATTGGAGTAAGTTACTGATGGAAAATGGAGGATGTAGTCATTCAAGGAGAAGAAAACAAAGAATGTGGGAACCCAGGGTGTTGGATTACCCTTGAGGATACTGAAATCAAGAAACATGGCCACAGTGATGACAGATGATAGTTATGAGTTAAAACCTTCAAGGAGTGGAAGGGAGTCAGCAAGTCCAGGGCCTAGTAGATGCCTTTAGCAAAGAGAATTAGTGAATGGTAGAGTCTGGTAACATGTAGTTCAAAGTTGAGTGTTTTTATTAGGGCAAGGGAGCAGCAATGAAGAGTGAGGAGGGCATCTGCCCCATCTCCACCTCCAGGGGCATGAGGCCAGCTTTTAGTTACCACAGGATGGTAAAGAGAAAAGCAGGACAGGTTGAGGACAGTAGAGGTTTTACTGAGTTCCAGAGGGCCCAAGGAGGGGATTCTGGGAGGCAGGAAGGTGTATCTGAAAGGGCCAGATACAAAGCCTTCTGGAGACCGAGTCCAGAGATTATGTGGGATGACTGATTTCCCTTCTAGTGGGGAATGACATGGGATTAGTTCTGATGGCCCCAAGTTAGGTGATGGTGGTGAGGCAGGGTGTGTGCAAGAAAAAAGGTGAGGAGGCCTCCTAAGACCTGGTATAATCCTTGGCTCTCTCTACTTCTCAAGACCAATTTTTTGGGTATTGCCCTTCTTAATTGCTGTATGAGGACTGGATGTGTGCATTTCTATCAGTTGTACATTCTGTATCCCTGGAATATATTTCTGGGTTCTAGATGATTTTTCCCAGGTTAAGTAAGTGATCCTGTGTTAAAATTTGCTGCAATGGCTATAACAAAAGAACCATAGACTGGGTTAAACAGAAATTATTGTCTCATTGTTCAATACAGCATGCAGTAAATTACATTAGATATTTAGCACTTTCATTATAAAATAGGCCTTGTATTAGAGGACTTTGCCCAAGTCTATTGTAAGTGTTCCAGCACATAGGGTAGGCAAGGGTAAGCTGTGATGTTTGTTGAGTTAGGTTTATTAAGTGTATTTTCAACTTACGATATTTTTAAGTTGTGATGGCTTTATTGGGATGTAACTTGAGCATCTGTATTTCGAAGTATGGTCACATCGACAGGTACTGAGACTTAGGATGTAAATATCTTTGGAGGGGACACAGTTTAACCTATAGCACCCTGGAAACTTTACTTCTGTCAGTCAATCCTGGTCTCCTGACTTTTTTTCTCATTCTTTCCGTTCAGCAGAAGAAAAAAGTAAAGATACCCATTCTGTTTGTTTTTCCTTAGACTTAGAAATAATAGAATTCTCAAAATTATGGTCACTTCACCAGTTTGATTGGAAAGAGGATTAGACTCTGAGCCTTTCTGTGCTTGATAATATCTACAAGCTATCTCCTTAATCATGAGCTTTTAAATTTTATATCAAGATATTCTTTGTAGGCTCAGTGCCTGTGGCTCAAGCGGCTAAGATGCCAGCCACATACACCTAAGCTGGCGGGCTCGAATCCAGCCTGGGCCCACCAAACAACAATGACAGCTGCAACCAAAAATAGCCAGGCATTGTGACCAGCGCCTGTAGTCCCAGGTACTTGGGAGGCTGAGGCAGGAGAATCACTTGAGCCCAGGAGTTGGAGGTTGCTGTGAGCTGTGATGCCATGGCACTCTATCCAGGGTGACAGCTTGAGGCTCTGCCTCAAAAAAAAAAAAAGATATTCTCTGTAGCATTTTGGTGAATTTTTTATTTTAATTTGATGGTAAGTGTTAGAGAAAATTTTATTAGGAAGTTTTAAAGTGCCACCTTAAGCCAGAAGTCATGGTCATTTAACACGTAAATCTAATCATGATGCTTCCCAGCTTAAAATCTATAGTGGCTCCCTGTTCTTTAGAAAATGAAACCTAGGAAGGGTCTCTTGTGTGATACACCTTTTGGGGGCAAAGCACAATTGTAAGAGGGATTATATCTAACAAATGCAATCAGTGTTACTTGATTTCTTGTACCCTCAATGAATCCCCAACTATAAAAAAAAAGATAGAAAGAAAGAAAATGAAACCTAAACTTCATATTGCATAAAAAATGCTTCCACTTCCCTGCCTTAAGCCACCACCATGTACAACTCAACTAAATTGTACACTTTCTTTTTTTTTTCTGTGACAGTCTCACTCTGTCACCTTCAGTAGAGCACTCCGGTGTCATAGCTCACAGCAACCTCAAACTCTTGGGCTCAAGTGATCCTCAGCCTACCAGGTACCTGGGATTACAGCTGCCAACTACAATGCTGGGCTATTTTTAAAGACAGGGTCTTGCTTTTGCTCAGGCTGGTCTCCAACTCCTGAGCTCAAGGGATCCACCCACCCCAGCCTTCCAGAGTGCTGGGATTATAGATGTGAGCCACTGTGCCTGGCCTGAACTGTACAATTTCATATTCCTGATGTGCTATGGCACTTAAAGCTTCTCATTTTAAAAAATATGCTTCGCTTAGCCTAGAATTCCCTTTTGTTCTCCCTTGCTTGACGAATTTTTAAGAGGCATAATTTAGCTCATCTTCCTAGGCAGATGCTTTCATTCTGGGTGAGATCTTTCTTCCTCCAGCTTTTGCAGCATTTTGTGGGTTTGGCTATTTTAGCACTCGTCACTTGGACTTTCGTCCTGTGGGCATCCTGAGACCCCTCTTATCTATAGGGACAGGTAATCCTCAGAGTAACCAAAACAAACAAAAAAACTGTCAGTAATAGTCTTGAATGTTCAGTGCCTACACCAGCCCCTTCCTTCTTAGCCTCAGTCCTATTCCAGCTTATTCACCAACCCTGTATAACTTTTCATTTTGAACTAATTCAAACCTTCAGAAATTTACAAAATAATACAGTTTCCAAATATTCTTTACCCAGCTTCTCCTATTATTAACATCTTGCATGAGGCTCAGCGCCCGTACGTACGTGGCTCAGCGCCCGTACGTAGCTCAGCGAGTAGGGCACCAGTCACATATGTGGCGAGTTTGAGCCTGGCCCACTAAATAGCAGTGACAACTGCAACCAAAAATTGCCGGATGTTGTGGTGGGCACCTGTAGTCCCAGCTGCTCAGGAGGCTGAGGCAAGAGAATCACTTAAACCCAAGATTTTGAGGTTGCTGTGAGCTGTGACACCAGCAATTCTACCAAAGGCAACATAGTGAGACTCTCAAAAAAAAAAATTACATGACCATAGTATTAATACACTTAGAATCAGGAAGTTAACATTGTTACATTGATTACCTACACTGTAGATTTATTTGAGCTTAAAGTTAACATTTTTCACACTGCTTTTTCTTTCCTTTTTCTTTGAGACAAGGTCCAATGTCCAGACTGATAACAGCTTACTACAGCCAGCCTCAAACTCCTAAGGCTCAAGCAATCCTTCTGTCTCAGCTTGCTGAGTAGCTGGGACTACAGGCATGCACCACCATACCTGACTAATTTTTAGTTTTTTGTAGAGAACTAATTTCACTTTGTTGTCCCACGCTAACTTCAAACTCCTGCCCTGAAACAACCCTCTGCCCTTGGCCTCCCAAAGTGGTGAGATGACAGACATAAGCCACCATGCCCAGCCTGTTTCTTTTTTATTCTAGGCTCCTAACCAGGATCCCATATTGCATTCAGGCATTATTTCTTCTTAGTCTCTGCCAATCTTTAACAATCTTTTAGTCTTTTCTTATTTTTCATGGTCATGATACTTTTCAGTAGAATGATAAATTATTTTGTAGCTTTTCCCTCAGTTTGGGTTTGTCTGTTTTCTCATTACTAGATGCATTTTTTTCAACATTACCTCCAGAAATGATGTGTCCTCCTCCATACATTGTACCAGGGGATTAATGATGGTATTTCATGGTGATGGTAATGATAATCTTGATCACTTGATTAGGATGACATCTGCCAGGTTTCTCTCTTACAAAGTAACTACCTTTCCCTTCATAGTTAATAACCGTCTTAGGTGAGATTCTTTGAGACTGCAAATCCGAGTTCAGCTCACATTGTCACCTTTTTTTTTTTTTTTTTTTTAATGTAGAGACAAGAGTCTCACTTTATCACCCTCGGTAGAGTGCCGTGGCGTCACACAGCTCACAGCAACCTCCAACTCCTGGGCTTAGGCGATTCTCTTACCTCAGCTGGGGCTATAGGTGCCTG
>CAUYRH010070999.1:0-24977 GCA_963574655.1 Perodicticus potto | reverse complement strand
AATTCTTTTTTTTTTTTTTTTTTTTTTTTTTTGGCCAGGGCTGGGTTTGAACCCACCACCTCCGGTATATAGGGCCAGCACCTTATTCCTTTGAGCCACAGGTGCCGCCCAGGAATTCTTTTTGATACGTATACTTTTGCTGGACAATTGCAGTTCTTTAGTAGTGTCATATTTCCATGCTTTTTTATGTTTCCTGTGTCTTTCCAATGATGACTGCACACCTGATATAGTAGTCATTTATTCTGCTATAATAAAATTGCTTTTAAATGGGGGAGACTTTTCTTAGAAGATGTATATATGTTTTGGTTCAATAGTACACTTTGGATTTGATTAGGGATGCCTCCCTTACTGTGATCCTTGTGTGATTTCTTAGGTAGTACACAAGGTCTCGGGTATATAAAATTTCCATTGTGGCTTAGGGAAAAGTTACTAGTTGAGGATATGTTTAGTTTTTGCCTGGGACTTGAAGAGTAGCTGAGGCAGTCTTTGTGTTCCAGTAGTTGAAGCAGTAGGCTGATTATGCTTCATTTAAGGTCACAGAACAGATTAAGCTGGCAGTGGTGTCAATGTTTCCTGAGGGACCAGTTCTTAGGCTTTTGGCTGGCTTGCTCAGATACTAGTATATGGAGCACAGGGCTAGGTGTGTATGTGGATTCTGAGGCCCCAAGCAGCTGGTTTGCTGTGAGGGGTGGCAGCAGCAGTGGTGAATCCCAGTCAGACCCATGAGTTCTCTGCTGGTGTTATTGGTAGTTGCATTGAATTGGTCAGGGTGGTGCCCAGTCCCACAGCTGCTTGTAACATAACAGTGAGTATTGTCTTAAGTGTGCTTTATAGAGCTTGATCTCCCCTGTCCCTTTCTGGGCAGGTGGAAGTCGCAATCATTTCATCTTGAACTCAGCCTCAGGGTCATGCCTGTGCCAGTTTTACACATATCAGTGTTTGACTCTTAAAAAGACAATAGATGTGAACTTACAATCAAAGACAGCAGGGCTCCTTTCATGTTGGAGCCCATATAGCAGGCGTCTTCAAACTTTTTAAACAGGGGGCCAATTCACTGTCCCTCAGACTGTTGGAGAGCCGGACTGTAGTTTATAAAAAAAACTATGAACAAATGCCTATGCACCCTACACATATCTTATTTTGAAGTAAAAAACAAAACAGGAACAAATACAATTCACACCAACGCGGGCCATAGTTTGAGGACCCCTGAACTAGGGCCTCTGACCTCTTTATCCTGAGTGCGTGACATAGAGTAGCTATTCAGAAATAAAGTAATAAATAAAGACCAAACTATACTAGATCCCTTTGTTTTTCTGAAACTAAATATATTGCGGATTTTTGCTAAATCTCAATGTTTCCCACCTTTAGAGGGAGCATACAGACCCAAAAACTTAGAGTCAGATGACTTGGGTCACATGCATTACTCTCTTTGGGTCCCATCCTATCTTTGCAACCTTTGGCCAGAGAGGCCAGGCTGGGGACTACAGTCCAGCAAGAGAGGATGGTGACCTGAACCATGGTGACAGCCATGGAGATGGAGGGAGGTGGACAGATTGGAACTATTTATAAAAGGCAGAGCTGACAGGAATGGGACAGATTACCTGTGAGGAGAGGGGAGAGTCTTGGATGACCTTGAGGTCCTGGCTCACCTCCCTAAGCCTTGATTTCTCTTTCTGTGAAGTGGGAATTATAACCGTACTTCAGTAAGAAAAATCACCAAGCATATAATCTGGCAGACAGAGCACGATGCATTTTACTTTCTCCTACATATACATACACTTTGGTTGAAGTCAGCAAGTACATGTACATATATGTGTGTATGTATATGTACATTACATAACACATGCCAGACTCCCGGTACTGGAGTGACAATGATGACCCTCAACCTAGATTTCACAGTGACCCTTTTCTCAGAAAACTCATCTATAAAATCTGGAGTAAATCCTGAGAATTCACAGGTGAGTTTGCCAACCAGCAAGAAGTCGACTAACAGAAACAACCATGAGGTCCCTGAATCTCCCTGTTGAGTCAGCTGAACACGGAAGACTCAATGGGTCTCTACTGCCACCTGCTGGAAGAAGATAATAAGGCCACAGGCAGCCCCCAGAAGAAATTCAGGTGCCTGCCTGGAGTTGCCAAACTCATGGCCCTAACTTATTTCTGCCACGTTTGTTCAATTGCTAATAAGAAGTTGTTAGAGGAAATCACCTTTGAAATCAAAACCACCTGACCAGAAAAACTAATAAGAGGAATACTAACTGCACCTTGCAATAGTTAGAAAGTAGATTGCTTGCCTCCTGGGAAAATTTCTCTCTGACTCACAGGGGAGGACTGGAGAACCAGAGAGGCAAAAGAAACTATTTTCTTTCAATGCCATGGCTGTGCTTTACTCCCAAGGCCATCACCAAGTACAAATCCTGGTGGTATTCTCCAAAGCTTGGTGCCCAGAACCCAACTGAGCTGTTTTCTTGCCCATAAACATTAGGCAGGATCTAGCTCAGTCCCAGAACTACCTCAATAGAAACTGCTGGGAGCAGGGAGGCTGTCCTTTCCAAAGGCCTTGGCTTTGCAGCCAGACTTGCTAAGTCAACAAAGTGAGAGCCAGCCCTGCCTCCTGCTTTCCTGTTACACCCTCCAACTTCTCTTCCCTCCAACTGGTGGTTCTTCTCCTTGGCCTGCCACGCTCATACACACACGTATGTGCATGCGTGCACACCACACACACTCACACAGAGTCCTCCAGATCCATCACTTTCAGCTATCTGGGTGGGGAATCTGCTCTGGGAGAACTTGGAGGCAGAATCCAGATGGGCTGCAGCCAGGGTTATTTTTTCTCTTTCTCCATATTCCAACCATCCTGTGAAAAGTTGGGCCCAAGAATGCAAACTCCGGAAACCCAAGGGCAGTGCAGAGCCAAGATATTTACTTAGCCAGTGAGTTTGCTTCCGTCTCCTAGGGAGGCAGGCTCAGATTTCCCCAGGGCAGCAAAGCTTTTCAGAGTCCAGCCAGTTGCTTCTGTACACAGAGACAGGGGTCTCTGCAGCTTCTGCAGTCAACTCTGAGAAGGGGAAGACAGCCTCTCTGGAAATGCCCTTCTTAACCCAGGCACAAGAGCATCTGAGAGAAAAACTTGGGGAACCACTGTCTACCACACCCTCCTGGGTCTCTGTCCCCACCGTAAACACAGCAACAAACTAGGTTAGGTAGGAATTTCCCAAGAGGAAAAAAGCCATGAAACAGAGAAACAAGTGGGGACCATCAAAAATATACAAAATTACCTATACTACAAATTGTGAGTACCACAATTCTGTTTGGTCTACCACAGCACAAAAATCGCAAGTTTTTCATCAAGATAGAAAAGCAAAGGAAAATTATTAGCACTCTTGTATCAATCCACTGGTGGTATTTCTAACACATTACCTCTATCTCACTGATGATCTGTCCCCTTGCCTCCCCAGCAGTAACTTGTTAACATCCAGGCTTCTGTAACTTTGCATGCTTCCCTCCTATAGGTTCAAAGAGCAAAACCATTGTTGTCTCTAACCCTCCTAATTTAGGACCCCAGGCTTCCATCAGGGCCTTCTGGTGTTCTCGTTAATTCCTTGGAGTTGTGCCAGGGCCTCATGCAGTGCCAAGGCAAATGGAGGTGGCCACCAGGTCCTCCCTGGCCCTGGCCCCTCTGGATCCATCAGTTTCTCAGAAAGCTTAAGGCCTGGGCATCTTGTGCAAGACAGTCCCAACTGCCAACAGGCATCAACATCTACCACGTTCTGAGGCCCTATCTCCCCAGGAAGCAGGGCTCAATTTCCATCAGCTTTTAGCAATCCCAGATCTCTCGCTCCCCTACTACCTCTCATAACCAAAGAGGCCTTTTCATTTTTGCCCAGGGAAAATTCTTTGCCTCCAAATTTCTTTAAGATGCATACTTTGTTGGCCCAAAAGTCCCTTGCCTCCTTTACCAAAAAATAAATATTGCAAATCCATTTTTGAACAATGAAATCAGGAGAGATTTGGCTGTTTTCAGCCCTGCCACATGCACCCACTAAGGCAATGAGCAGAGAGCCAACTGCCCACAGCGTGGAGAAGCGTGGATGAGAGAAAACAACCAAGTGCCTATTTCGAATGTCGGCCAGATGCACTTGATGAACATGTACGTCCTCTCCCTTTTATCACCCAAGAGTTTGGCTGTGGTCAGCTGTGATGTCTTATTGATGAAAGGCATTGTCTGGAAGAAGTATCAAGAGCAAAGTTTCTCTTTTGCTCTTTCTAACTGTCCCTCAGTACCTCTCTTTCTCAGCCGCCTCTATCCACTTCTGTCCCTCTCTCCATTCCTTCCTTTTCTTTCTCATCATTGCCTCTTCCCCATTCTGTCTCAGATGTTCTGAGGAAAGGTAGCCAAAACTCATCATTGCTGCAATCAAGGGAAGCCACAGGTGGTGGCAGGTGGCCACACACATCCCTGAAGGAGTTTTAGCCTGCAATGCCCCTGCCTCTGCCCCAAATCATTACATCATAGTATTTTAATTCCCGCATCCCAAAATACCCTTTGGGGCCTCTCTTTATATAATAAAAGATGGCCACTCCCTCTTCCTTAAAACTCTCTTCTCTTTATTGAATTGGGCTTCAGTAGCAACCCCATTCCCCTGGCCTTCCTCTTCCTCTGCTGCCACAGCCCGCCCTTGTAACCAGATCCTTCCACCTAGCCTTTTACCACCAATGCCCCCAAGGTTCTGTCCTTGGCCCTTTTAACTATTTGTCCTCAGTGAACTGTGTCAACCTTTACTCAATTGTGGAACACCTACCAAAACCTAAGGAAAAAATCCCCCAGTTTGCACTTCCAGCATCTCTTTCTGATTCAGACACACACGAAACTGCCTATTGACTGTTTATCCTGGAAAACAAAAAATCCTGCAAGAATGCTAACTTTCAATACAGCAGAACTCCATAGTTGACCACTTCCCCACATTGACCACCTCCTTAAGTTGACCTAATTTTCATAGACCGGACATGCACCACATGTTTGTATGAGTTCAGTGGGCCCAGTTCCTTATGTTAACTAATTTGTTAACAGTCCCTCGGGTGATCAGAGATTCTACTATATTTGAAAGAGTGTCAGGACCACAGAGCAGACCAGAACTAAATGGACAGATTTCAGCTCGATCAACACATGGAAGACTTTCCTAACCAAAATCAATAGCCAGCGCCTGTGGTCCCAGCTACTCAGGCAAGAGAATCACCTAAGCGCAAGAGCTGGAGGTTGCTGTGAGCTGTGATGCCATAGCACTCTACCGAGGGTAACAAAGTGAGACTCTGTCTCTAAAAAATAAAAACAAAAATAAATAAAATCAATAGCCAGCAATGAACGGGCTCTTTCTAAGGCATTGAGCTTCCTAGGACTGGAAGTAGGTTGAGAGGATTCCTACAGACAGCACAAGGCCAAACTGAACCTTATCTACATTTTCTCCCATTTTCAGAATGAGACTTCTCAGCTCAGCAGTCATTGAGTCAAATAGATTTTTTTTCATTGTGTTGAGAACCTAAAATTATAATTCTTCATATAAAAGTTTAAAAATTGATATGACATTTCCTCTCTATTCCATTATTTTTTAAATTACCATGATTTGGGCCGGGCGCAGTGGCTCAGCCTATAATCCTAGCCCTCTGGGAGGCCTGGGCATGTGGATTACCTGAGCTCACAGGTTGGAGACCAGCCTGAGCAAGAGCAAGACCCTGTCTCTAAAAGTAGCCGGGTGTTATGGTGGGTGCCTGTAGTCCCAGCTACTCAGGAGGCTGAGGCAAGAGAATGGCTTGAGCCCAAGAGTTTGAGGCTGCTGTGAGCTATAACACCACAGCACTCTACCAAGCATGGCAAAGTAAGACTTAGGCTCAAAAAAAAAAAAAATTACCATGACTTGTTGTTTATCAGATAACTAATCTGCATTACAAACTCATTTGTCTTGTCATAAATACACCCTAGGTTTTAGAGAATAAATTTTATTTAGTCATAATTGAAGGCTTTCAGATTAAAGCATGGTTGCAAACTCATCATTTCTGGACATTTCTCTCTATTCTATTCCTATACACTATTTTTAAAAACAGCTAATAAAGGGCTAGTGAGGGGGTCTCATGCCTGTAATCCTAGCATTCTGGGAGGTCTAGGCAGGTGGATTGCTTGAACTCATGAGTTCAAGACCAGCCTGAGCAAGAGCGAGACCTTGTGTCAAAAACTAGCCAGGCATTGTGGTGGGTGCCTGTAGTCCCAGCTACTGGAGAGGTGGAGGCAAGAGAATCACTAGAGCCCACGAGTTTGAGGTTGCTGTGAGCTACGACACCATATCACTCTACCAAGGGCAACAAAGTGAGACTCTGTCGCAAAAAAAAAAAAAAAAGTTAAAAATTAAGAAATCCTAATTAAATCCAAGTCAGATTTAACACAAAAACTTTTTAAAGGTTCTTCATCACCAGCCTAAAGTGTTATCAGTCAACCCTACATACAGTTGAGGCAAACACTGTACCGTTTCTGACAGTAAGGGACTTTGCGCCAGTATTTACTAAACATTTTCATGTCAGGCTCCATGTCATGAAGCAGGGAAGTTGAGGAATAAGTCCTGATCCTGCCCTCAAAGAGCCCTGGGCCTACAGTTCAGCAGCCCTCG
The DNA here is from genome assembly GCA_963574655.1 of Perodicticus potto. Lineage (NCBI taxonomy): Eukaryota > Metazoa > Chordata > Mammalia > Primates > Lorisidae > Perodicticus > Perodicticus potto. The sequence goes on along the minus strand of CAUYRH010070999.1, from coordinate 18,321 downwards.
GCAGACTCCTGAACCAACAATTGCAGCAGAGTAAGACAAGTGCTGCATTGTCAGAACAGGGAAGACTAAATAGAGGATACAACTCAAGAACAACATCTCGTCTTTAAATGCCTAACTGCAAAATCTATATTAAAATAATAAAAATCTAAACACGAAATTGCCCGCATGTCTGTCCTCTAACCAAATTATTATTTCCATTTGTCCATAGTACCCGCTAGTCCTTATCACTTAAAAATAGTTTTTAATATGCAATATTGCCAGAGTAGTTTCAGAGTCTACATTTTTATTTATATCCTTAGTACTTTTTCTTTTCTTTTTTTTGTTTTTTTGGAGATGAAGTCTCAAACTGTCGCCCTGGGTAGAGTGCCGTTGCATCATAGCTCACAGCAACCTCCAACTCAGGCTCAAGTGTTCCTCTTGCCTCAGGTTTTCTATTTTTAGTAGAGACTGGGTCTCACTTTTTTGCTCAGGCTGGTCTCGAACTTGGGAGCTCAAGCAATCCACCCACCTCGGCTCCCCAGAGTGCTAGGATTACAGGTGTGAGCCACCATGCCTGGCCCTCATTAGTACTTTTTCATTGAACGACTGTTTTCTTCTTACTCCCACCTTGAGATAGATAACCCCCTTCAGATAACCAATATTCTCTACATCTTTCTCTATGCTTGAATCATCCAATGGCGGTGGGGAGTGGGGGGCCCTAGAATAATATTGAAATCAGAACAACTGGCCAGTCTCCTCCCTCTTCTCTTGATCTCCTAACATACTCAACTTTGAGCCTTAAAAACCATTCTAGGGGGGTGCAGCGACTTATGCCTGTAATCCTAGCACTTTGGGAGATGAGCCTGAGCAAGAGTAAGACCCTTGCTCTTAAAAAATAGAAAAAATACACAAAAAATAGAAAAATTAGCTGAGCATTGTGGTGGACGCCTATAGATAGTCCTAGCTATTCAAGAGACTGAGGCAGGAGGATCACTTGAGCCCAGGAGTTTGGGGTTGCAGTAGGTTATGATGATGCTACTGTACTCTTGCTAGGTCCTTGACAGATCAAGACCCTATTTCCTCACACACAAAAATAAAAACCAGAAAGCAAATCTAATGTCTATTTTTTAAATATTATCTTCTACCTCCTTACTCTAATAACCCCTATTTCCGGGTGGCGCCTGTGGCCCAAAGGAGTAGGGCGCCAGCCCCATATGCCGGAGGTGGCGGGTTCAAACCCAGCCCTGGCCAAAAACTGCAAAAAAAAATAAAAAAATAAAAAAATAAAAATCCTATTTTCCTCCTAACTCACTTTACCCGAAATTATCAGGAGGAGGAACCACAAGGTTTAACTTCTAAAATGCAAAAGAGAATCGTAAGGCGGCACCTGTGGCTCAGTCAGTAAGGCGCTGGCCCCATATACCAAGGGTGGCGGGTTCAAACCCAGCCCCTGCTGAACTGCAACAAAAAATAGCTGGGCATTGTGGTGGGCGCCTGTGGTCCCAGCTACTCAGAAGGCTGAGGCAAGAGAATCACCTAAGCCCAGGAGTTGGAGCTGTGATGCCACAGCACTCTACCGAGGGCAATAAAGTAAGACTCTGTTGCTATAAAAAAAAAAAAAGAGAGAATTGTAGATTCACAACTCTTTCATAGATCAACTTCTGAATTTCCTTTGCTCAACTACTCATGCACATATGCTTCGCATACTGATTTTTTCATCATTTTTAATTCAACTTATTAATATGTTGTTTAGGATATTGCATCCTCATTTATAAGTAAAGTGTGTTTGTAATTTCCCTTTATAATCATATATTTTTTCCAATTTTAATATCAGGTATCTCCAGATGAAACAGAATGATTTTGAAGTATTTCTTCTTTTTCTATTGCCTATAAGATTTGGCCTGATCTGTTTTTTGAAATTATCTTTTATTTTTTCTCTTATTTTTTGAGACTTTGGAACAAAATAAAAAGAACTGATGACTCCATACTGAACCTCAGAGTCAAAGCAGTCTGTGATAGACATACTTTTTTTTTTTTTTTTTTTGAGACAGAGCCTCAAGCTGTCACCCTGGGTAGAGTGCCGTGGCATCACAGCTCACAGCAACCTCTAATTCCTGGGCTCAAGCGAGTCTCTTGCCTCCGCCTCCCAAGTAGCTGGGACTATGGGCGCCCGCCACAATGCCTGGCCATTTTTTGGTTGCAGCCGTCATTGTTGTTTGGCGGGCCCGGGCTGGATTCGAACCCGCGAGCTCAGGTGTACGTGGCTGGCGCCTTAGCCCGTTGAGCCATAGGCACTGAGCCGATAGACATACTTTTATCTGACAATGTGAATGTTACTTCTTTTGCATTGTTATTACTGCTCAGTATTTCATTGTAGCAATCGTCTGATTTCTTTTCCGAGTGTATTTATCTCCGTTCATTCTTTTGTTTCTAGTCCTTATCATTATCGTTATTAAATTTTAAGCCTCTTTAATTTTGTGAAGACAAAACGTGGAAACCAAATAAACACATGTACATGCACAGTGAAAATAAAAAATAAAAATCTTAATTTTTTTCATCCCTTGCTCCCGCCCCCACATGTATCTAATCTCCTCACCTCATGATTTCTGTCTTTACTCATAGTCCCAGCTGCCTCGTAACTCCAGTTCAAACATGGGCTGACATATCTTTCAACAGTCTAACCCTTCCATTTCAGCCATTCTGCCACCCTCCCCAGGCCCCCGACACCCCTTGGCTCAGTTTCTCAAGTTTACCTTTTCATGCCAGACATACTCATGGTCTCATTAGCTACGACTCTGGGAGGAGGAGGAAACAGGGATGATACATCTTCAACTGCCCTTTTAGCAAAGACAGTGGAAGGGACGTTTTTTTTCTCCCTGGGACAGTGTTGGCCATGAGGCCTCTAACAGCAAAAGCTACTACCTTCTTCATAAAATTTTGCCTTGTCCTCACACCAAGGACTTTGAAAAACAGTTTAAAAAGGTTAATTTGTCAATTAACTGCTGTCCTCAGAGTTCAGATCTGAAACTTTCTCTTGATTCAGCTTAGATAAGGAGGAGGAGTAAGAAACAATCCCTGAGCCTGTCAAAGAGGCAAAGGTGACCGACTGACTCTCATGATCACAGACCAGCCAAGGGGTGGCCCCAGACCCACTGCTAAGTTCTCACACACGTAGTGCCAACAAAGAGAACAGACATCAAAATCCTCTGTGCATCTAGGTCCCAGTCCTGTGACTCACTGTGTAATCTGAGAGAGGGCAAACATTCTGAGTCTTGTATTCCTCACCTCTAAAATGAGGTGAATAGGCTCAGCGCCTGTAGTTCAAGCGGCTAAGGTGCCAGCCACATACACCGGAGCTGGCAGATTCGAATCCAACCTGGGCCTGCCAAATGACAACTACAACCAAAAAAATAGCTGAGCATTGTGGCGGATGCCTGTAGTCCCAGCTACTTGGGAGGCTGAGGCAAGAGAATTGCCTAAGCTCCAAGAGCTGGAGGTTGCTGTGAGCTGTGACGCCATGGCACTCTACCGAGGGCGACAAAGTAAAACTCTGTCTCTAAAAAAAAATAAAAATAAATAAAATGAGGTGAATAAAAAAAAAAAATAGTGACTTCTTATAGGTAATTATAAAGATTAAACGATTAAATGGAAAATTGAGTTACATGTCAAATAAAGGCTATGCGATTGCTGGTTTAATTTGCCTGTTAGTTTAACAACCTGTGGAAAGCTTTTGTTAGGTAAGTAAGTAAATGTTCAGTGTCCCATCAACAGGAATAGAGAGTAGCTACAAAGTCACCAATGTCTCCTGGATTCTAATCTCTGGCCAGATCTACAGAAACAAAACTATTTTTTTTTCTTTTATGGAGGAATTTTTACGCTCTAAGTGCCTGCATCCTGAAAATGTAATTCAGGGACAACAAACGAAGGAGTAAAGCCTGGCTCAGAAGCATTCATTAAGATGAAGAAAAGGAGACTGATTTTTTTTCTGTCTTTATTTATAAAGAACACAACTCTTGACTCAGACACAAACACTCACACATTCCAAGGAGGAACCCTTTGAAAACAGCAGAACTGAGAACAGTGGGACCTTATGTGACACCAGTCTGTGTACCCCAGACTCAGGGGTCCCTGGGAACGTTTTCTCAGATATGACATCCCACCTCAAAGATGAGAAGAGAGACGTTGGCCTGGAGGGCCTGGAGGGCCCACTCAGCACAGGGCAGAGAGCTCCACACTCAGTCTTCAGCATCATCAAACTGTCCTGTTTCAAAGACCATCTTGGAATAATGGGGTATCAGTGGAGGAGGATGGTGCCAACTGGGGTCATAGATCATGTCTCCTTGTGGGGCACAGCACACCCATGGCTTGACCTCTTGAGAAATGCTCCCCTGGATGTCGTCAGCATCTGCAGTTTTAAAAGAATGGTTAAAGGAGGAAGGAAAAATGGACAAAAAAAAAAAAAAGATTCTAGGGGGCACTTATTTTGTTTAAAAACACAACACATATACAAGCATGCACACATGTACACACACAAACACACACAGTGCTCCTTTCCTGAAGAAAGGCAAACATGTTCTTTCTGAGTAACCCATAGCTGTGCTTCTCAGACAAGAGTTCTTAGCAGTGGAAAGGAAGCAGCCCAGGCGTCTACCCACAGCTGCTCAATTCACAGATGACATCGTTTCTATGTTACATTGAATGGGAAACATGATGGAGTCAAACTCAAAATTTGCATATCCTTTCTTTCTTTTTTTTTCCAACATAAAGGAGAAGCTGTCACAAAAACTTCAGCCCTAGGACAGATTATCAGGCTAAGCTCATGGATGTGGACCCCTTTTCCCAACTGTCTGCCTTCAGAGGTGGTCTGGGAAGAGGGTCTGAGAGTGCCTGGCTTAAGGACCCCAGAAACTCCACACCTACCATATGGATTCCCTTGATCTGCTTTCAGCTCCAAGTCCCAGTCCTCATTAAAAAGATCGCCAGTCTGCTCCTTGGGTGGACACTGTGTCCCTTCTGTCAGCTCCCAGGTATTCAGTTCCCCATCAGAACCCTCATCATCCATAGCAAAGCCTTCCTCTTCAGAATGGGTGCCCTCACCATGGGTAGGACTGTCATTAGGAAGGCTCTGTGCTCCACTGGCTAAGAAATCAACAGAAGGGAGATGGTCTTAAAACAAGTGACAAACCAGACAGAGCCTGCTTGTATGCTAGGGAAGTTTTTGGCAAACTTACTAAGAGGGCAATAAAGCAAATATGAGAGCCACCTGAGCACTTTTCAAAAAGGCTGTTCTGTTTATGTTTTCAGAAGAAGGATTGATCCTTTCTTTTAATAACATGATTGTCTTACACAAGGCCATGAACTGCCAGGTCCTGTGAGAGAGCAGGGAACAGTTTTAAGTTTTCAGGTGGTTTACATGTCACTAAGGTAAAGAGCTCCTGGTAAATGATATGCTTTCACAATATAAGCTTGACTTGAATTTTTGCTCTTCTATTCCTCCCTTTAACCTCAAAGAATTTTTTTTTTTTTGACAGAGTCTCACTTTATCGCCCTCGGTAGAGTGCCGTGGCATCACAGCTCACAGCAACCTCCAATTATTGGGCTTACGCGATTTTCTTGTCTCAGCCTCCCAAGTAGCTGGGACTACAGGCACCCGCCACAACATCCAGCTTTTTTGCTGTTGTTATTGTCATTCTTGTTTAGCAGGCCTGGGGGAGTTCGAACCCATGCATGTGGCCAGTGCCCTAATCACTGAGCTACAGGCACCACTTCCTAACCTCAAAGAATATGTTAAAGGTTCAAAAAGGGCCAAGGAGGGGTGAGGGGAAGGCAGGTAGAAGAGCAGAACTCATTTATTCACAAGAGACAGCCACCATGTTCCTCCTCCTGAGATGAGAGGAAGCTGGAATGGACATTTGCAAAAACATCTCTCAGTGATGGAAAAAAGTCTGGGGAAGGAAAGTGGACCAACAAGTATATAGTGCTATGGTGATGCCTGGTCAGAGGTGGAAAAGTAATCAGCCAATAAACAGCCATGCTATTCAAACTGTAATAATAATAGCCAGAAGCAGTAAGTCAGAGTTCAAGGCATGGGTTCTGGAGCTCGTCTACCTGGGTTCCAATCCCAGGTCTGTCAATTAATAAATATACGATGGAAATGAAATTTACCTAACTAGTTCCTCAGTAACTTAAACATAGAATTACCACATAACCCAGCAACCCCACCCAGAAGAACTGAAAACAGATGTTCAAATAAAACAAGAATGTCCATAGCAGCACTACTCATAATCACCAAAAGGTAGACACAACCCAAATGTCCATCAATGGATGAATGGATAAACAAAATGAAGGAGTACATCCATATAATGGAATTTGTCAGCCATAAAAAAGAATGAAGTACTGATACATGCTACCATATGAATGAACCTTGAATATATTACACACAGTGAAAGAAATCAGACACAAAAGCCCACATAGGATTCCATTTATAGACAACTTACATTTGCCTATCCAGAATAGATAAATCCATAGAGACAGAAAGAAAATTAGTGGTTGCCAGGGGTTCAGGGAAGAAGAGAATGAAGAGTAACTTAGTGGGTACAGGATTTTCTTTGGGAGTTATGAAAATGTTCTGGAACTAAACAGTGGTGATGGTTACACAATACTGTCATTGTGTTATAAGCCACTGAATTGTATGCTTTAAAAAGGTTAAATGGGCCTGATGTGATATGGCGGCTCACGCCTGTAATCTCAACACTTTAGGAGGCCAAGGTGGGAGGATCATTTGAGGCCTAGAGTTCAAGTCCAGACTGGGCAACAGAGACCCTATCTCTAAAAAATAAGATAAAATGGTTAAGTGGTAAATTTATATTATGTATCTTTTACCACAATGAAAAAAAAAACTGTTTTACTTACTATTCTGTGCCTCAGTTTCCTCATCTGGAAAATGGAGATAGGGTCATTATGAGAATAAAAAAAAAAAAAGAAAGAAAAAAGAAACTCTTAGAACTGCCCCCTGACACATAGTGAGTCCTCAATAATCATGAGCTATTGTGACTAGACCTCAGATACGTATGAACTAACCAGCACTATCCAACAGAACTTTCTGCAGTGGGGAAAATGTTCTCAAATCTGTGCTATCCACCAAGGCAGTGCTAGCCACATGTGGCTAGTATAACTAAGGAACCGAATTTCTCGTTTTATTTCATTATAGTAAATTTAAATGGCATCAATGGCTAGTGGCTATTAAGACAGTACAGTTCTAGATCCCTTCATTCAAACCTCAGAACAACCCTATTAGGTGGGTCTTAACTGAACTTTAAAGATGAAGAAAAGCTACATCACTGATCTAAGGCCACAAAGCTTGAGCCCAGGATGTTAACACAGAGCTGAAACTGCAAAAAATTTTGCCTGGCTCCAAAGCCTATGCAGTAATCTCCCCTAATCTGTGGTTTCACTTTGTGTGGTTTTGGTTACTCACAGTACAGTACAATATGATATTTTGAGAGAGACCATATTCGTGTAACTTTTATTATAGTATATTGTTATAATTGTTCTATTTGATTATTAGTTTTGTTATTTATTAACCTCTTACTGCACTTAACTTATGAACTTTATCATATGTATAGATAAGAAAAAACACAGTGTATACAGACTTCAGTACCACCCATGACTACAGGCATCCAGTGAAGGTCTTGGAACACATCCCCTGGGGATATGGGGAAACTGCTGTACTCTTTCCACTGTTCTGATCTGTTTCTCTCAGTGGAAGGGCTGGGTTTAGACATAATGAAAGTCTAGGACTTCCCTTAAGGAAGCCCCCGTGGGGCTTCCAAAGGAGAGACCGTGGAACAGTGCCGAGCAGACAACGCAGCAGGAGAGAGGACAGGACTAGCTACAAAGAGAAGATAAATGAGACCTAGGGACTGTCCCTCTCATCACTTGCTCGGTCTCTCCCAATATCCACCCCAGTCGCTGTCATCTACTTACCTAGTCTATCCGTGGCTTTCTCCGTCTCTCTCTCCTGACCGGAGTGGTCAGCTGTAGCAAAAACAGCCTGCAAGAAGCAGCAGCAATTACTAGGGACTTAGGGACCTGCCTGTCAGTTCAATCCACCCTTCCATTCTCCCCTTGGTGACGCAAAGCTGCAACTCTGTAACCCACATTTCTGTTTGCCCTGTTAGACAGGGCAAGACCAAGGGGCTTGCTCTTTCAGTACCTTTAGGCACCACCCCAGCAGGAATGCCTTCCTACCGCAGCCACTGAATCCAGTTTTGCCAACGCCTGCGCAGCCAGCCTCATCACCAGGCCCTCTCTTTAGAGGTCTAGGTCCCAGTCCTCTCCTCCAAGCCCAGAGACCCTTGCACCAGCTGTGGCAGACTCCCTTCTCACAGGATGGAATTTCAGCTCACAAAGTCTCTCCTCTAAGCTTATAAATTTTAAACATTTCAAATTCATCCCTTTGCTCCCTCACCCATAGTACTGGTAGCCGTCTCCTGCAGTTGCTTTTACCTTGTACACTTTTTCCTTTTAGATACTTAACAACTTTATATCTAGTTAACAACTCCTATCAAATTCTCACTGATAAATAGGGGGAATGAAACTTTAATTCCCCTGCAGTGCTGACCATTGAAGGGAATACCTCTAACCTAACTAAAAATCTTCTTCCCTCACAGCATACCAAAGGCTTCTCTGCTCCCATATGTCATAAGTTTCTGAAACCCTATCACCTGGCTCGGTGCCGGTGGCTCAACGGGCTAAGGCGCCAGCCACGTACACCTGAGCTGGCGGGTTCGAATCCAGCCCAGGCCCGCCAAACAACAATGATGGCTGCAACCAAAAAATGGCAGGGCGTTGTGGCGGACGCCTGTAGTCCCAGCTACTTGGGAGGTGGAGGCAGGAGACTCGCTTAAGCCCAGGAATTGGAGGTTGCTGTGAGCTGTGATGCCACAGCACTCTATCCAGAGTGACAGCTTGAGGCTTTGTCTCAAAAAAAAAAAAAAAAAAACCCTATCGCCTTACGACCTTTTTTTTTTGGAGACGGAGTCTCACTCCATTGCCCTGGGTAGAGTGCCGTCACATTAGACTCGCTCACAGCAACCTCAAACTCCTGGACTCATGCAATCCGCTTGCCCCAGCCTCCCGAGTAGCTGAGATTACATGTACCCACCACAATGCCTGGCTAGTTTTTTACTAGAGATGGGGTCTCACTCTTGCTCAGGCTGGTCTTGAATTCCTGAGCTCAAACACCCAGCTTGGCTTCCCAGAGTGCTAGGATTACAGACTTGAGTCACGGTGCCCAGCCTCTTTCTAGGGGAACGAGAAATGTTCACCATCTGCAGGAGATCTGATTTCAATCCCAGCCCTGCCATTAATTCAGAATGTGACTCTGGACATAGCACTTCAACTCCTAGGTTTTCTTCTCTGGAAGTTAGGGATGATTATTCTGACGCTGCAAGAGACTTACGATAAAATTTATGAAAACATCTGGAATGTAGCAGGAACGTCAACATTTCTTGAATTGAAATCCATTGCTTCCTACATCTCAACTGCACTTGACGTCTGCCCCCATTAACTAAACATTTATTATCCAGTCATGCCTGGGTTCAGTGATTCAGTTCCATCTGCTGTGGTCAGTGACAATCATTGGTCACTGCAGGCCACGGGAGTCTGACTTCTCACCCAAATCTCTTCGGTAGCCTCCCCTCCCACTTATTCATCTTGCTCAGCCCTACAGAGTTAAATCACTACTCTGCTCAAAACCTTGGATAGCCCTCCACTGAGGGAGCACAAAATTAGCCATGACATTCACAACTCCCCTCCCCAGGTCACCCCCGCCCCAATCAACCTGTTGAGCACATGTCTCCCATGCTCTGGGACCCAACTCCAAGCCATTTCCCCTGCACCTTCTCATCTCCACGTCTTTGCAGACACCAACACCCTCTCACCCTGGAGACCACGTGCACATCCATTCTGTTGGGCCCTGACAAAAACAGCCCTCTCCAAAGTAATTTTCTTTATATATCTATCACTACATTTTTCCTGTCTTACTTGGGTTAAGTACCATCTTTGATGCTTAAATAAGCATTTCATCCTTCTACCTAATTTAGTATACCTATTCCTTATGCCAGGCACTACACTAGGCTCTGGGTAAACAGCCCTAAACAAAGGGTTCCTACCCTCAAGGAGCTCACCGGCCTAGCAGGGATTGACTGTAAACAAGGCCAAGTGATGACTGTAATAACGGTCTTGGAAGAACCAGCAACTGTATAGTGCGCACAGGAAAAACAAGTTTCTAGAAACTGTGTAAAAAAAGGCCTTTTGGTTTAAAAGGAGTACAAAAGGAGAGCACGCATGTGATATTATCTGGCGCACAGGGTTAGCGAAGCATCCTCACGAATGGACAGAGGTCCTTAGGGTAAAGTTCTTCTCCCTGTCCTCACCTGGCCCTTGCCCAGGCCCCCAGCAGCGGGCCCCAGCTCTTGGTCATCAGCATCACCACCCATTCACCAAATACGCAGAAGCGCCGGTGGGCCAACGGCCTTCCCTCCAGATCCGGTGCGCCCACCCACGCCCTTGGGGATCCTCGCCCCGCAGCCCCGCTGTCCCGCTGCCCTGCCGTTTCCAGCTCCAGCGCGTGCCAAACGGCGCTCCCCGTTCGCCGGGCGGCCTGAGACCTGTCAAAGGCGCTTCCCTGACCCCCGCGGCCCCCACCCAGCTGCGCCCCGCGAGCCCCTCAACTTCCCGCCCCAGGCTGCAGGTGGTGGCTGTGCCCAGGCCCCGCGCGGCGCTCACCTCCAGGCTGGGGGGCGCCTCCCGCGCGCTCGGCAGCAGCGGGCCCCGAAGCGGCGCCACAGTCCCCAGCGCCTGGGCCCCGGCGGCCTGAGGGTCCATGCCCGGCTGCCCGCGACTCGGCGCCCTGGACGCTGCTCGGCCACGTGACGCGCCGGCCTGGCTGCCAGCCGGAGGATACGCCGCTAAGGGGCCAATCAGCCGGGGGCTCGGAGCCGAATAGGCGGGACGCGGGGGGGTGGTCACAGGGAAACCAGGGGCGGGGCAGGGCAAGGGGCGGGGCGCACCGCCTGGCCGAAAAGGCCCCATCTACTCCACTCGCAGGGCGAAATCTGAAATAATCTCGGGTACCGAGTTTGGCAGTTCCTGCCGGTGCAGCTGCTATGGCTGGAAGACCAGCTGAGTCTGCAATGCCAAGTGTTATCCCTACCCAACCACAATGGGCTATGTTTGGCTTCAAAACCTGGACTGACCCAGTCCGACAGCATACAAAGCCAGTTGTCAAAACTTTTAATGCCATTGACCCTCCGATCCGATTTCTCTTTACATCTTCACAGGTCCACAAATGGACAACTCAGGAGCCAGTGTGACCCCCCACCTTGATTTAATGATCGTCTTTAAAGTTAATCCATCGTAAACCTGGATACGTGATTAAAACACAACTTTCCACAACGTGTGGTGGACAAAGCATAGGCTATGACACTTAGTCACAGTAACCCTAATCATTCTGTTTTGTGACAAAATCTGCCCAGGGCTCCTATCTTTTAATACTCAAAAGTCTACCACTCCGCTCGGGCGGCGCCTGTGGTTCAGTGGGTGGGGCTCTGGGCACATACGGCATACACTGAGGTTGGCAGTTTCGAGCAAGGCCCAGGCCAGCTAGAAATCAACAATGACAACTATAACAACAACCAAAAAAAAAAAAAAAAAAATAGCCGGGCGTTGTGACGCCCGCCTGTAGTTCCAGCTATTTGGGAGGCTGAGGCAAGAGAATCTCGTAAGCCCAAGCATTTGAGGTTGCTGTGAGCTGTGATGCCACAGCACTCTGAGGGCAACATAGTGAGCCTCTGTCTCAAAAAAAAAAAAAAAAAAAGTCTACTAATCTGCCACCCCGTTATTTTCCCTTTTTGCCTCTGAAGTGGCAGTTGGCGACAAGGTCTGAGATGTGGATAACCCAACAGGAGGAAAGACAGACTTTGCTGCCTTTCCCTGCAGTGTTTAAACTCTAATTAAAAAAAAAAAAACAAAACAGCTAGGTATGATAACAACATGTTAATATTTAAGTGTCAGAAAAGCTGGAATTCAGCAGGCAACCTTATGGCAATCCTTTCCAACATCAGAGAACCTCTTCCTTGGACTCCCTCAAAGACTGTTGTTTGTAAAGTACACAAGTCATTTTTTAAAATGTGACTTAAAGGTTACAAAATATTCAATGTTAGGTTTTTTCTCTATGTAGACTTTGCTACAAAGCAAATGAGACCAATTTGTGCTCTGTTCTGCTGACCCATAGTCAGTTTACCCAAATCTAAACTGGTTGTAAGTCAGCACTGCAATGGTAGAAAAAGAAGTTCTACTATCTCTGCTGTCCAATACACTAACCATGGCACTTGGAATGTAGCCAATGTAAATGAGAAATTATTTAATTTTAATAAATTTATTTTTTTGAATTTATTTTTTTTTTTTTTGCTTTTAATTTCAGTTGGCTTGCACTCTTCTTAGTTTCCTTGTTTGTTTTTTTCCATTGTCCTTCCTTGTAGTGATTCCTCGTGCCAGTTGCCTCCCAAGTAGCTGGGATTACAGGCGCCCGCCACAACGCCCAGCGGTGTTCTTTCCTGGTAGTAGAGATGGGGTCTTTTACTCTGGCTCACTCATGCTTATGCTGGTCTCGAACTCTGTGAGCACTGGAAATCCACCTGCCTTGGCCTCCCACAGCACTGGGACTACAGGCGTAAGCCACCACGCCCGGCCAATTTTAATAAATTTAAATTGCTAAACATGGGTAGGAGCTACTATTTCTAATAGTGCAACTCTAGGTGAACCAGCTGAGAGGTATTTTCATAACCTGTGAAATAAGCTGTAAGAGGTATTTTCATAACCTGTAAATAAGATTGTGAAGACTGCAGGATGACCCACCTTCATAGTTTTGCTTTCAGCACCCCACCACTATCCTCTTTGCTCCCTACCCAAGTGCAACATGTATCTCTTTTGTAAAATAAAGAAGCCAAGTAAGATTTAGAACCTTAAACTTCCCAGGACTTAAGGTAAAGGGAAAAGAGTAATTTTCCTTTTTCTTATTTTAAAACAAATGACAAGCAAATAGAATACAAAGCTCATAATAAAAATGTCCTAAAACAGATTCTAATATCCATAACATTTAATATATAATAAAAGTAGCATCATAAATCAGCAAAGAGAAAAATGATTGGGCAAATAATGTTGGAAAAATTAACTGCTTGGGGGGAAAAATACTGAATTGTCCTCAGCAAAAGGAAGGGCTTTGAAAGCATTTAAAAAAAACAATAAACAGGGCACCCATAGCTCAGTGGTTAGGGTGCTGGCCACATGCCCCAGGGCTGGTGGGTTCAAATCCTGTAAAACAAAAACAAAACAAAAAAAATACTATCAAAAGCAAAAAAAAAAAAAAAAAAAAGCAATAAACATCACACACACACAAAAATACCTCTGGCTGTCGAAAATCACCACAAAAAAGCTGGGACCAAACAAAATATTAATATTCTTAATATATTAAAAAATTCTTATAAATTACTAAGAAAAAAGTTGTTTTAAAAATAGCCTAAGAATGTGAGAAGACAAACACAGAAAACACACTAACTTAACTAACATCAAAAACATGCAGGTGGCTCAGCGCCTGTGGCTCAAGTGGCTAAGGCGCCAGCCACATACACCTGAGCTGGTGAGTTTGAATCCAGCGCAGGCCTGCCAAACAACAATGACAGCTACAACCAGAAAAAAAAAAAAAAATAGCCGGGCATTGTGGTGGGCAGCTATAGTCCCAGCTACTTGGGAGGCAGAGGCAGAAGAACTGCTTAAGCCCAGGAGTTGGAGGTTGCTGTGAGCAGTGATGACAGAGTACTCTACACTGGGCTACAGATTCAGGCTCTGTCTCAAAAAAAACAAAAAGAAAGCAACAACAACAAAAAATGCATGTTAAAACAATTAACCTGTTAACTACCTTACCTATTAAAATGATAAAAAGTATAATACCTGATGCAGACAAGGGGATTAACACATAAATCACTTGAAAGAAGGGTCAAAATGATAGTATGTAACAATATTCTTTGGTGCAGTAATTCCACTGTTAGATGTCAATACAAACAATTCTCTGCTCATCAGTCCCAAAGAGATACTTTTAAACAATCTTAAACTTCATAAAGGACCCCCACCCTCCGACCCCGCCCCATCCCAATACTCAGAAACTCCTCTGCTGCTCTAACCAGCTCTCTCGGGATGTTCAGTTCTGGTTTTGTTTGGGTTTTTTTTGAGACAGAGTTTCATCATGTCACCCTCGGTAGAGTACCGGGGCATCACAGCTCACAGCAACCTCCAACTCCTAGGCTTAGGCAAGAGAATTGCTCCCAAGTAGCTGGGACTACAAGGCGCCTGCCACAACACTCAGCTATTTTTTGTTGCAGTTTGGCCGGGGCAGGGTTCAAACCTGCCACCCTCGGTATATGGGGCTGGTGCCCTACCCACTGAACCACAGGTGCTGCCCTCAGTTCTGTTTTTATGACTCCTACCTCTATCCACAAAGGCCTCTTTTCTTTGTTGCACATAAGGGACACTCAAATTTTTCTTGAATGAGTGAGTAAATAATCTAACATTATAAATCCAATTTTGATTAAGAAAATCAAATTATTGAATTTAATTCTAGATGGATTACGGGATTCTTTATTTTCCTCTCTACACTATTCTATTTCTTCCATATTTTCTAGAACAAATGCATACAAGGTATACTTTTATAATGTGGAGAGACTAAACAAAGAGAACTGTATTTTTCTTCCATTTGGATTGGCTCTTATGTCTAGATTACAGATATTCACGCTTGACCTGGGATAATAAATGAAACTCAGCTGTCTAACTTCTATATATTCTAGAAAATACTTAGGACCTATGGGAAGTTTGGCCTTGACAAGTAGCCATTAAATCAGCAGTTCTCTTTTCTGGAATTAAAGATTAACTCATTAATATAAAATTAAAGCATGCCTCAGAATCAGACAGCATCTTGTCTGCCACCTCTGAGCAAATTACAGATCTGATTCATAACAGAATACAAATCTAAGCTGGGTATAGTGGCTCATTCCTGTAATCCCAGCACTCCAGAAGGCCACAGTGGATCACTTGAGGCTAGTAGTTCAAGAACAGCCTGGGCAACACAGTGAGACCCCATCTGTACAAAAAAACTAAAAAATTAGCCAGGTATTGCCAGGTGTGGTAACTCACGCCTATAATCCTAGCAGTCTGAGAGACTGAGCTGTGTGGACTGCCTGAGCTCAGGAATTCAAGACCAGCCTGAGCAACAGCGAGACCCTGTCTTTAAAAATAGCCGGGCATTGTGGTGGGCACCTGTAGTCCCAGCTATTCGGGAGGCTAAGGCAAGAGGATCACTTGAACCCAAGAGTTTGAGGTTGCTGTGAGCTATGATACCATAGCACTTTACCAAGAGCAACAAAGTGAGACTGTCCGAAAAATGAAAATTATAAAACAAAAAACAATAAAAATAGCTGGGAGTAGTGGTTCACACCTGTAATTACAGCACTTGGAAGGCTGAGACGAGCAGATTGCCTGAGCTCACAAGTTTGAGGCCAACCTGAGCAAGAGCGAGACCCCGTCTCTAAAAAATTGCAGGGCTCTATGGCAGGCACCTATAGTCCCAGTTACCTGGGAGGCTAAGGCAAAAGAATATCTTGAACTCAAGAGTTTGAGGTTGCTGTGAGCTAAGAGCACTCTACCAAGGGTGACCAAGTGAAGACTGCCTTAAAAAAAAAAAAAAAAAAAAAAAAAAAAACAATAAAAATTAGCTAGCTAGGTATGATGGTAGTCCCAAATACCTCGGAGGCTGAGGCAGAAGGATTGCTTGAAAGGGAGTTTAAGGTTGCAGTGAGCTATGATAATGCCACTGCACTCTGGCCTGGGCAACAGAGTGAGACCTTATCAAAAAAAAAAAAAAAATCTAGACACGATTTGTTTAAGAGGGACTTTACCTAACAAATGCAATCAGTATAACCTGGTTTCTTATACCCTCAATGAATCCCCAACAATAAAATAAAATTTTAAAAAATCTGCCTAGAGGTCTTACAATACTATTTCACAAAGTTTTATTCTTCCTCTTCACAAATGGCCAGTTTGATGCATAGCATGTTTAGCTACAAAGAGCTCTGCTGACTCTCCCTGCAACATTTTCATGGCTCGCCAATAGATTTGTCCGCAGTTCTCAGGTCTCCCAAGGGGGTGGTTCAATTCTTCTTTTATGTAATCCATCCAAATATCTTTTAAAAAATTACAATATACAATTAGACAAGTGACAAGGCTTTATTAGGCAAACTTACTTAATACCAATTCAACTCGATTTCTAAGAAGCTTGTTTTTTTTTTTTTTTGAGACAGAGCCTCAAGCTGTCACCCTGGATAGAGAGCTATGGCATCACAGCTCACAGCAACCTCCAATTCCTGGCTCAAGCGAGTCTCCTGCCTCTACCTCCCAAGCAGCTGGGACTACAGGTGCCCGCCACAACGCCCGGCCATTTTTTTGGTTGCAGCTGTCATTGTTGTTTGGCGGGCCCGGGCTGGATTTGAACCCACCAACTCAGGTGTACATGGCTGGCACCTTAGCTCGTTGAGCCACAGGCGCTGAGCCAAGAAGCTTAACTTCTTACTGGTATTTCCCTAGCACCCTACATGAAACAATATTTCACTCTTAGCTTCTTTATACTATAGCCAATCCCCAAGCTACAAACATCAGACTTACGTACAAATTGCATTTATGAACAGACGCTATTACGGGTAATAGGTAAACATACCTGTTCCAAAGTATATACAAATTCAACTTAAGAACAAATCTATAGAACCTATTTCATTTTGTAACCTGGGACTACCTATAAATAAATGTATAGTGAAAGACTTTGTTTTTAAAGTAGAAAACCTTCACATTGGCTCGGCACCTGTAGCATAGTGATTACAGTGCCAACCACAGACACTCAGGATGGCGCGTTTGAACCTGGCCCTGGCCAGCTAAACAACAATGGCAACTGTAACAAAAAATAGCAGGGCATTGTGGCGGGTGCCTATAGTTCCAGCTACTTGGGAGGCTGAGGCAAGAGAACTGCTTAAGCCCAAGAGTTTGAGGTTGCAGTGAGCTGTGACGCCATGGCACTCTACCATGGGCGAAATAGTGAGACTGTCTCAAAAAAAAAAAAAAAAAATACCCTTCACATTAATTATGGCAGTCTGTTATTCAATGAACTCAAATACTAAAATTTTTAAAGAAAGAAGATTTTGTTGAGTTTCTTTCAAGACCAAACTGACCTCAGTGAGTTCACTGTAAACTTATTACCATGCTTAATAAAATTTGCTTGGATTAGCAAAAATAATTTACTTATTATTATCAAAAATGATTTACTTCAGCAGGCAAAGGTCTATTGAAAACCAGTAGCAGCTAATGTATTTTCTTTTTTTTTTTTTTGTACAGACAGAGTCTCACTTTATCACCCTTGATAGAGTGCCGTGGCGTCACACAGCTCACAGCAACCTCCAACTCCTGGGCTTAGGTGATTCTCTTGCCTCAGCCTCCCGAGTAGCTGGGACTACAGGCGCCTGCCACAATGTCCGGCTATTTTTCTGTTTTTGCAGTTCGGCCAAGGCTGGGTTTGAACCCGCCACCTTCAGTATATGGCACCAGCACCCTACTCGATGAGCCACAGGCACCGCCCTAATGTATTTTTTTTACATGAGTTTATTAACTATACCTATCAGTGTTCATGAGTTCATAAATAAAAATCCCAGACTTTACACAACATACCTGCACCCACAGTATGTTGTACAAGTCCTAAAAATGAGGGTATGTGGTGACAGCCAACAACAAATGAAAATTATCATCTTACCTTTACCCTTTTGCTATAACTTTCATTCCTTTTTATTATGAGCTTCATTATTATTTTTTCCTTACAAATACAATTTTTTTTTTTTTTTGAGACAGAGCCTCAAGCTATCACCCTGGATAGAGTGCCGTGGCATCACAGCTCACAGCAACCTCCAGTTCCTGGGCTCAAGCGAGTCTCCTGCCTCTGCCTCCCAAGTAGCTGGGACTGCAGGCGCCCGCCACAACGCCCAGCCATTTTTAGGTTGCAGCCACCATTGTTGTTTGGCGGGCCGGTCTGGATTCGAACCTGCCATTTCAGGTGTACGTGGCTGGCACCTTAGCCCGTTGAGCCACAGGCGCCGAGCCACAAATACATTTTTTTAAGAGAACCAAACCAAACAAATCTTTCACTAATCCCGAGTTCTTAATAGACAACACATGGATCCTTGGGCTTATGAA
>CAUYRH010070996.1:0-32651 GCA_963574655.1 Perodicticus potto | reverse complement strand
CCTCCCTCTCTTCTTTCCCCTTCTTCTTGAGGTATAATTGGGTTACAGCTTTCATAAGAAAGCTATAAATTGGCTTCATAGTAAGAATGAGTACATTGGATACTTTTTCTTCCATTCTTGAGATACTTTGCTAAGAAGAATATGTTCCAGCTCCATCCATGTAAACATGTAAGAGGTAAAGTCTCCATCTTTTTTTAAGACTGCATACTATTCCATGGTGTATATATACCACAATTTATTGGGCACTTGGGCTTCTTTCATGACTTAGAAATTATGAATTGGGCTGCAATTAACATTCTGGTACACATATCTTTGTTATAATGTGATTTTTGGTCTTCTAGATATATACCTAGTAGAGGAATTATAGGATCGAATGGCAGGTCTATTTTTAGATCCCTAAGTGTTCTCCAAACATCTTTCCAAAAGGAACGTATTAGTTTGCATTCCCACCAGCAATGTAGAAGTGTTGCCTTTTCTCCACATCCACGCCAACATCTCTGGTTTTGGGATTTTGTGATGTGGGCTAATATTACTGGAGTTAGATGATATCTCAAAGTAGTTTTGATTTGCATTTCTCTGATGATTAAGGATGATGAGCATTTTTTCATGTGTCTGCAGGCCTTGCACCTGTCTTCTTCAGAGAAGTTTCTCTTCAAGTCCCTTGCCCACCCAGAGATGGGATCACTTTTTGCCAGGCTGTTTTTAACAACCAGCTCTTGGGGGGAACTAAATAGAAGAAGAACTAACTCATTACGATGGCTCGGACACCACCAAGCCATTGATCCACCCTACCTTGAAACCCCCCTATGACCCAAACGTTGCAATCCACTCAGCCTCACCTTCAACATTGGGGATCAAATTTCAACATGACATTTGGAGGGGTCAAATATCCAAACCATAGCAGTTCTTATAAACTTTTGCAAATACTTTATAAAACAGATTGAGAGTAAATTAACATTTTTTCTTAAAGGCATTTTCAATTAATTGAATCTCATTTTGAATCATTTGTGGCTTACATTTTTCCATAACTAAAAAGTAACTTTTTTTTTTGTAGAGACAGAGTCTCACTTTTTCATCCTTGGTAGAGTGCTGTAGCATCACACAGCTCACAGCAACCTCCAACTCCTGGGCTTAGGCGATTCTCTTGCCTCAGCCTCCTGAGTAGCTGGGACCACAGGCACCTGCCACAATGCCTGGCTATTTTTTTTTTGTTGCAGTTCCGCTGGGGCAAGGTTTGAACCTGCCACCTTCAGTATATGGGGCTGGAGCCTTACTGACTGAACCACAGGCACCGCCCAATAGTAACTTTTTTGATGGTATACTTACTTCTTCACCCTGCACATGCACTGAGGGAAAAAGAAAACTGTGTTTGAATTAATTTTGCGCTGTAGATGATTACGGTGGTAGGGGCAGGCCCTCTGGGAGCCAGACAATCTGAGTTTGACTCTTACTTCTACCTCTTAACTGCTTGAAATCTTCGTTAACTTACTGAAACTTGCAGAAACACTTTTGTCTTCTTGGATCCGTATTTTAAATGGTCATTTGTTTGATGTATGAATTAAATAAATGTATGAGGCGTTTAGCACAGTATCTGTTACATTGGCATTCCTCAATAAAGGCAATTTGAGAAATGTGTGATGTCTGATTGTCATACTCCAGTGTTTGAAGTGGTGAATTTTGTAAAAATTTTTAAAGTGCTAGAAGATATGAAATGGCCCTGTAGTAATGTTCAAAATCTGTCAGCTTTGCAAGCAATGTAACAGTTACCTCATGAAGTAAATAAAACTAGACATGTATTAAAATACAAAAAAACAAAGTCTTCTAAGGTTTGAGTTTTAGATTCCTCATACTAGTGATAACATTTTCAGAACAAGGTATAGTTTTAGAAGATTAACACATTGGAACATTATTCATCAATGATTTATTTTTTGTTATTTTGAACAGCATTATTGATGCTTTTCATAACCTATTGATGAATAGGATGAGAAACCCCAGGTAGGGTATTGCTAATTTTACTAAAAGTCATGAAGTATAAACTGTGGTTACAATCACTGAGGTTGTTTTAAGAAATAATATTCATACATTATGATTGGGATTGGCCAAGGTAGCATGAAGACCTTTTCTTTTCTCTCTTTCTTTTTTTTAAATTAAATCATGGTTGTGTACATAAATGCAATCATGGGGTACAATGTGCTGGTTCTATATACGATTTGAAATATTTTCATTGAACTGGTTGACATAGCTTTCATGGCATTTTCTTCATTATTGTGTGGAGATATTTCTAATCTACATTTAGTAAGTTTCACCTGTACCCTTCTGAGATGCACCATAAGCATGGACCCACCAAATACTCTCCCTCCGCCCATTCTCCTCCTCCCCTCCCCTCCATTGCCCCTTTCCCCAGTTGTTGTGCTATAATTGGGTTATAGCTTTCACATGAAAGCTATAAATTAGTTTCATAGTAGGGATGAGTATTTCTTTTCTTTTTTTTTTTTAATTTATTTCTTTATTTTTATTTTTATTTAATTAATTTATTTTTTGAGACAGAGCCTCAAGCTGTCGCCCTGAATAGAGTGCTGTGGCATCATAGCTCACAGCAACCTCCAATTCCCGGGCTCAAGCGAGTTTCTTGCCTCCGTCCCCCAAGTAGCTGGGACTACAGGCGCCCACCACAACGCCCGGCCACTTTTTGGTTGCAGCCGTCATTGTTTGGTGGGCCCAGGCTGGATTCGAACCCGCCAGCTCAGGTGTATGTGGCTGGCGCCTTAGCCCATTGAGCCACAGGCGCCGAGCCGAGTATTTCTTTTCTTAAGCTTACTACTTTTGTCTGACTTCCTAGGGGACATCTATGCCCCCAAAAGCCAAGGTAAAATGACTTTATTATCAGGTTGCCATTGGCCTTCATCTTCCTTGTAGGAGTATACTAGGCAAGACTAGGGGTTTCCGTTTTCTATACTTGGTGAGCCTAAAGATCACTGTAACAAAGCCACTGGTAGAGCTCTTTTGGCTGTTTTCCTTTACTTTCAAAATTTAAAATTGGAATTTATAACCTCAGTGGAAAAAAAGACTTATCTGCCTCTACTATAGAAAACAGAGGCAGAATGAGCAAAAGCGTTTGACCACATGCCAAGAGCCTGGGTGGTCTAGGTTGCTGGCCTGGGGTCTCCCCGAGTAAGAACCTGACTTACCAGTGAGAGACAGCATACAGATTTGAAGGAAAGCAAGATGCCAGGTCTTCAGAGTAGCTTGGGCCCGATTCTGTTTTGACCACAGGAAAAGAAGAAGAGAATTGGAAGCTCTGAAGCCAAAGCAACAGATGCTTATGCCTTCTCATGGTCTTATTTGCATTCTGGCTGCACTGGTGGGAGAAAAAGAAGGGCAGAAGAGTAGCACAAAAACCACAGGGCTTGTTCTGATGATGAATGAGAGCTGAGATTTGTAGTCGGCTAGAAGCAAAACAATCTAAAGAAAGAGCTGCCATTGTAAGTGTAGAAATCTAAGTTGGTGGTGTCTCCACTCACTAGGACAATGACAAAAACATTGTCATGAATTTGATTGGTCCAGGTTAGAATTTTAAGAATTTTAATTCCTGAAATAGTTTTAGATTTGGAATCTTCATTGTAAAGGAGTGGAAAAAGAGAAGCCAATACATGTTATATGATTTTAAAATGTCTCTTGCATATAGCGGAGCCCTCTTATCAATGCCCAAAGTTGATTAGCTCATTGAAAAAAAGCCAGATACACCAAAAGTGATGAAAAATGCCTCAAACATGTTACTTTATTCCACCCGCACATTCACAAACGTGCATGTGCACACTGGCTCATTGAGCAATTTCTTGTTGTGTTGTCAATCTTTTCTATCTATGTATCTCTATTGATTGAAGTTCAGATTTTTTGAATAAGTCATTATTCTCACTCCATAGTTTCGAATATTGTTTTTTTCAAAGTGAAGTAAGTTCTTAAATACAATTTTGGAGTAATACAAGTTCTGTATCTTTCTAAATTTTTATTTTTTCCTATACCTTAATGCTGTTTTACCCACATTCAACACAAGAGGAATTATTAATTTTAAAAATCAATTTATTTTTCCATATTTTTTAAAGCACTCATATTTCAGTGTTTTACCTTATTTACCTGGTATCATTTATAAATTGAAATCCCAGAATTAGAATGAAGTAGAGTAGGTGTGGGACATAATGTTGTAATAGTACAGATTCTTTGTTATCATCAGTCCTGGCAGGAGGAGTCGTACAATCAGGGCCCTTGGACATTTTAGAGTGAATGAAGAATATTCTCATGGTAGAATGTACATGATCACAAGAAACAAAGGAGAAAAAACAGTTAATAATCTCTGACATTTTAGGTAAGTCATTTGCAAATGAATATTGATCATGATATAGTTTTCAAATATTTTGCAAAACACAGTGGCATTTGGTTTATATATGCTTCCTTGAGGCACTTTCTGTGAACATGTGTCCATGCACCACCTCCACTCTTTCTATATCACCTTTTAGACAAAATACTCTCCAAGACTGCACCAATTTAGGCTCAAACTAGATCTGAGCTGCTCTTTGAAACTTAGAAATATTTATATTTAAACTTGAGTTAAAATAAATGGCATGTGAAACCATGGTCAGCTAATCACCTAGTCTAGGTTTGGGGGTATATAACAGAATGCAGTAGGTGGTGAGAGCTCAACCCCAGGAGGAAAGACATGGCAGCGGGAGAGCATTGCCACTGGTGGTGGAATATCTCAGGGTGTAGGGCGCCGGTCCCATATATCGAGAGTAGCAGGTTCGAACCTGGACCTGGCCAAACCTGCAACTTGTGCTGGAATATGGATCCACCACCAGCTTTTTGGAGCCTGTTCCTATTTTTGGCAGCTATGTTATATATGTAGCAACTAGCTTTCTAGTTGCCTAGATAGAATAATCTTTGCCTCTGATAGAAAGGATAAAAATAAAGCATAGTCATTTTAGATGACTTTTAATGCAATCTGAAGTTAAAAACAGAACCTTAATAATACATAGCACTGTAGAAAGCTTTTCTCAATGAGTGCTTTCAGAAAAATAATTTCTGACCATCTCACGTATTCACTTTATCACTTAGCAGCACTGTGAGGGTCTGAAGTGTGTGTGGGTGGCAGCTTCCAAGGGATGTGAATAGACATGACCTGTGGAAGTAGAGACATTAAAGATAGCTAAAACCTTGAGTCCTTTCCCCCCTATTTTCAACTTGGCCATTAATATAGAGCAATAGCAACAAATATAGGGATACCAAATAGGAAACAGAAAACAATTTAGAGTATGCTGGATATTCCCAAACTTTATAAGCTCTAAGCAAGTGTACAAACTACTGTGATTAAAATAAAAGAAAGCAAGCTGAGAGGGACATTACCTAACAAATGCAATCAGTGTAACCTGGTTTCTTATACTCTCAATGAATCCCCAACAATAAAAAAAAAAAAAGCAAGCTGTATCTTAATAACTAGCAGGGTTTGTCTGGGAATTGAGTTACTTGGGTTGGTCCTGTGAAGTATTAAATAGTTTCCACCCTGATTTTTCTCTATTTAATAATTTGTGACCATATCATTCACTCACTGGATGAATAGGTATCTTCTATCTGTGATATTAGACTGTCCCAAGTCATTTAAAAATATTAATTGAACAGCTGTGGAAAACAGATAAGGGTGGCAGAAGATGAACATGGTCTAGGGAAAATTACAAAAGAGAAGCAGTGAATTGGCACCAAATAGTCAATACATCTTCTTGGCTTAATGTAACCCAGCATTAAAGAGAGGGAGAAATAAATGATGGTGCAAAAGTAATCCTTTCATAGCGTGCCTTAGAGTTAAAGTGTTTGCTTTTCCACTAGGAATTGAAGAAAGCTAAATTTATATTTTTTGGCTTGCAATTTTGACAAAGAAATTCTCCTCGAGCACAAGCCATTACACCTTTAATTATTATTTTTTTCTAGGACTAGAGTTCCTTTTGCTTGTAGTTGGTCAACATGTGCCTGGCGTCTCGTTGGAGTACGTGCCATGTTACAACATGCAGCTTAGAAGTGACAGAAACTAGCTGGGATTCAGCTTATGCAACTCGGGGAAAAACCATCAGTCATGACAGCAATAATTAGAATTCATCAAATTACGTTCGTCTTCTGCCCTGTAACTTCTTTCTTCTGATAGCCTCCAAAGCACATTAAGAGATAATTAGAGAAGAGTGGTTTCATCCGACTGACATTTAGTGACTTATAAGCCATTGAACTGCTAGAGGCTGAACTATGTTATCTTCTGCAGTAACACATAAGGAAGATGGCATAAGGCACATGAACATAGGGTGTGTATCTTTAAGTTTCACACAACATATTTCATAATGTATGGGAATTTTCCACATTGCTCTATCTTTTCTTCTACTGGTTTTAAGCAAGAAAAAAATAACGCAAGAAGATAGTGCAAATAGACTCCTCATCATACCCTGACTTTGGAAGAGTTTCATCTTTACCAATTGCCAGATAAAAGAGTCGATGCTGATGTTTATTTTTCCCTGATGAATGTATTTAGAAATCAGCCCACAAGCAACTTAATGACTTTTATTTTGTGGATGAGATGTTCTCCGGACAGTGAATTAAGTGACGTGTGAAGGTCTTGGGTGGTGCAGCTGGGTGCCCTGCTGCTGAGCTGAGTTTGGTTGATATTGCAAATTTAATTCAAGCCAGGATAACAAATCAGTTGTACGGTATTAGACAAAACATGGCTGCAAAAATCAAAGCACTCACATAAAATGATTCAGGAAGAGCAATTATGGGAGGGATTCAATTTTGATGGCCCAGATAAATGTGAGAGATGATTTTAGGAGAGCTGCACAAAGTCGTCTGGCACAGGATGAGGTAGGAGACAGGTAGGATGGGCAGATGGCTGGATTCTTGAACAGGCAAACAAATAAAGAGAAATGAGAACTTTGAAAGGGCAGTCTCCTTGAGATCTTACACATAAATATGCGTTTGTGGGAAAAGTCTGCTGCTTGTGACAACATTTGTCAGTGAACCAAAAATGCCCGGTGGGTTAAAGCATTTCCTCACCTATCAGCAATGGAGGATTGCAAATTGAGGTACAAAGTCCATGTTTAGAAAGGGAATCAAGTTCAATGGCTTTTGGTATGTTTGAATGGGAACATACATCATTTTTGCAAAGCTTCAGTGATATTCTTTAAACTGACAGCAGGTCTGACCACATTTCCTTCAGTTTCCTATAAAGAATGAACTCGTGAACTCCTTAGACCTGTCTGGCTTCAGACATTTCAGTGGTGTTGGCGCCTTTTCAACCTTCAGTTTGCAATGCTTCTCATTAATTTTATTTGTTTTTAACATGAAATTTTTGATTATTTCACTCAATCACTTATTTTTGGTGAGAGCAATGGAAACAATTACCATCCATATGGTTGGCCTTTCTGAGCTAAATATCGCCAGTCTGTAAGTCATCTTGCACTGATTGGAACAGGGAGTCATGGAAAAAGTGTAGGAATGAGGACTGGAAATCAGACATGACCTATGGAACCAAGAAGACTAACGGCTTGCAAGTCTGACTGTGAATAGCTTCAAAGAGAAATTAAAGTTTTGTTTATTGCCAAAAGGGGGATTGTGTCTCATGAAAGCATTGGAATGTGCTTTTTTACCTTCATTGTGATAACCTTACAAGCTGATAATACCCAGCAAGAATACATCAGTTTCTGGGAAGTGATGTTAGGAATTCTTGGAAGAAAATTCTGTTTGCTTCTCTGTGGAACTAGATCTTGGCTATCTCTGCAAACCAAGAGTGGCTTTCTCTTTCTTCAATTTTATACGTACGTTTTATGTGATAATTTAATGGGTAGATATATGGTCATTTCAACAACTTATCAAAAATATTTCAGGTCACTATTTACTCTGCGTGTAAGCTTTTGTCTTTCTTTGTGCAATTTCAAAATATACACTTCCATGGCATACAGAATTTTTGCATATATACCTTGACCATGTCATGCAGTTTTACCAATCAGGTATACAGGAGTTGTAAAAAGACACCATGCGAATATAAGGCCTTCTGTGCACAGAAGTCTCTACATGGACTATCTAAGTTAATATGCATAAATCCTGAAGAGGTAGACAGCATTTATTTTATAAATGACAATGTGACATTTTTCTAGGTGTTCAACACAGTTTAAGTTCTTCAACCAGAATTTGAATCAAGTCCTCTTGTTTCCTGAAGTCTATGTAAAATATGAAAAAAAATCCCTCCCCCTAATCTCACCTCCCAAAGGTAAACATTGCAATATTTTCTTACATAGTCTACCAGATTGTTTTTTTTTAAAGCTGAAATATATGTCTCACCCTCTCTTCTTCCCTCACATCTGGTGTCTCTGTAAGCAACAGAATTCCGCTCAATTCTACTAAGGAGACCTCAATGAAGGGACAGTTTGCCTGAATGTGAGTAGGCCTACAGGAGCCTCCAGGGGAGGTCAAGCTCTTGGAAACTTACAGTAGGAGGGGATCTTGGAAAAATGCGTCATTGGAGCACAGTGAAAGCTGGGGTCCTGGTGTCACAGCAGGAGCCGTAGTCCAGAAAGGGGCACAACCACTGCCACAACCACAGGGCGAGGCTAGAAAAAGGCATAACCTGACCTCCAATTGCTCCTTCTCTCTTCCCATTCTCACCTCCTCTTGGTCTTCCTGTTGGCAGAATCCCGCTGGAAGCCAGCCCTGATGGGAACCCGGGTGATGGGGTCCATGGGGATGAGCCTCTTAGCATGGAGTAGAGCAAGGAAAGGGGCGGTGGGGAGTGAATGCACAAGGTCTTACTATGTAATCATGTTCTGTTTTATTAAAATTCACCCTCAAAAATGGCTAGTAGCAGTTTGTCACACGGATATGCTACCGTCTTTCACAACTGAATATTTAGATCCTTCAAGCATAATAATTATTATTAATCTATAATGAACATCCTATAGATAAACTTCTGTATATGTGTTTTATATGAATTCCTAGAAGAGGAATTCGGAGGCCTGTGTGTTTTGAGAGGCAATATTATTCAATGTAATGTGACTATTAAGTTCACAGACTCTTGAAAATGGATTTTCTATTTTCAAATCCTGGTGCTGCCGTTTCCTAGCTATGTGAGCTTACATAGGCTAATTAATCTCCCTGAGATTCAGTTTCTTCATTTTTAAAATGGGGGTAACAGTAATCCCTATTTCATAGGGATATTTTTAGGATTAGTTAATAAGTGAAAAACACTTAAAATACTATATGACTTATAATAAGAATTACATATGTCATATAAATGTTAGCTATTGTTATTTGTAATTTTTTTTTGAGACAGAGTCTCACTCTATTGTCCTTGCTAGAGTGCTGTAGTGTCATAGCTCATAGCAACCTTAAGAACTCTTGGGCTCAACTGATCCTTTTGCCTCACCCTCTTGAGTAGCTGGGTCTACAGGCACGCACCACTACACTTGGCTAGATTTCCATTTTTAGTTGAGATGAGGTCTCACTCCTGTTCAGGGTACTCTTGACCTCCTGAGCTCAAGCAATCCACCCACCTTGGCCTCCCAGTGTCCTAGGATTACAGCCATGTCTGCTTATTTATTTGTAATTCCTTTAACAAATCTTGATAAATTTTTCTCCAAAACCTCTGTACTATTTAATAGTTTACATTCCCTAAGCAGTGTTTAGGGGATCCATTTCCCCATACTTCCTTCATTTCTCTTAATCTTTGCCAATCCAATAGACCAGCAATGGTCATTACCATTTTAATTTTCAGTTGAAATTTATTTGGCGATGAGTCTACTTCCTTTGATTTAGAAGGGACTTCAAAATCACATAATGCTGTAGGGTCTTTATGAACGTCAGTCATCATGGTATGTGATTGTACATGAATGATGGCTAATACAGAGTTCTGCTATAGAATATTGACTACAGTGTCTAATAGCTTAGGGACTATGCAAATAAGGTACACTAATGAATATTCATGAAATATTTAGCCCAGATAAATGAATGCGCTGCCAAAGGGGTTAAATGAATGCAAAGATTTTTCTATAATGAAATGCTGGATACATGACAGATACACCATTCTGGTGTGGGATGGGCCCACTACTGTTTCCTAACAGCCATCACATGGCTCAGGAAATCATCCCTGCACCTGCTGGTGTGCGTCTGTGCTTTGTTGGAGGTGCCACTGTCCTCAACATAGGAGATGGAGCTAGACGTGATTGCTTTGTATCTGCAGCCATTAGTGCATGGCAAGATCCTCGTGGTGATAATCTTATTTACAGCTTTCTCTTCAGTGACCTCATATCTCCTCTCTCAAATTAGTTATTCAAATGTGTCACTATCACCATGCAGCAGGCTCAGCAATTCATCTACTCCTGAAGGCAATCTGCTTGAAACCAGGGTCGAGCTTCTGATCTGAATTTAATAATGAAATTTCAATTACTTTTCTTTAAATACAAGGGGGTGGAAGCTTTAGATCTGACTCAACTATGATGTGTGAGCATGTGGTGAGGTGATGACAGTGGAGAAAAGGGGTATTTTCCTCTTGCTGGCAATTTAGTAAAAATTGCTAATATATTGAGGTTATCTAATTAGGTCCATGTTGGTTTGCATGTTTGTAGCTAATGATATCTGAGGGCCGTGGAGTATATTTTTCATAGGAAAGACTGATTGGATAATTTCTTTTTTGGTTGTTTTTATCCATTTACTTTTTAATTTGACCGATAAAGTGGTATGTATTTACCAGGCACACTGTATTATTTGGATGGCTACATCTTGGAATAACTAACTTTAGCTAATTAACATAGGCACTACCTCACAAAGTTCTCATTTTTGTGATAAGAACACAAAAACGTTTCATCCATTCTCTTAGAATTTTTCCAAAATGCAATATATTATTAACGATGGTCATGATGTTGTGCAATAGATCCCTGGAACTTTCTCCTCCCATCTGATATTTTGTATCCTTTGACAAACATCTTCCCTTTTTTACTTCCTTTCTCTCCTTCCCTCCCATTTCAGCCTTGGTAAGCACCATTCTACTCTCTCCTTCTATGAGATCAACTTTTTTAGATTCCCCATGTATGTGCCGTATTCATCTTTCTATGTCTGACTGAACAGGAGTGAGACACTATTTTTTTGTGATATACTTAAAATAGTGTCCTACAGATTCATCCATGTTTTTGCGAATAACAGGGTTTCTTTCTTTTTAAATGACAGAATAGTGTTCCATTCTGTATGCATGTCATATTTTTTAAATCCGTTTGCCTATTGATGAGCACATTATGTTGATTGCATGCGTTGGCTATTGGGAATGATGCTGCAATTAATAGGAATTCAGCTGTCTCTTTCGCATACTACTGATTTCTTTTCTTTTGAGTATATACCTAGGAGTGGGGTTGCTGGATCATATGATAGTTTTTTTTTTAATTTTTTGAGGAAACTCCACGCTGTTTTCCATAATGGCTGTTCTAATTGACATTCCCATCAACAGTGTGAGAGGGTTTCCTTTCTCCATGTCTTTGCCAATACTTGATATCTTTTCTAATAGGTGTGAGGTGATAACTCATTGTGGTTTTAATTTGCATTTTTATGATGAATAATGGTGTTGAGCATTTATTTATATACCTGTTTTGGCTGTCTGTGTGCCTTCTTTTGAGAAAGGTCTACTCAGATCCTTTAGCCATTTTAAAATCAGGTTATTTGTTTTCTTACCATTAAGTGTGTTTGAATTCTTTACATATTTTGGATATTAACTCTTTATCACATATATAGTTTGCAACTATCTTCTCTCATCCTGGAGGTTGTCTTTTTACTCTGTTGATTGTTTGCTATTAAGATGATACTTTTTTTGTTTGTTTAGATGTAGGAGAATTTGCTTTATGAATCTTGGTGCTCCTCTGTTAGGTATATATATAGTTAGGCTTTTTATCTCTTCTTGTTGAATTGTTCCCTTTACTATTATATATTGACCATCTTTGTCTTTTTAAAAAACTATTACTAATATAAAGTCTATTTTATCTGATATGTGAATGGCTATACCTGCTCACTTCTGGTTTCCATTTGTGTGGAATATTTTTTTGCCATCCCACTTCCTTGATTCCGTGTGAGTTATGCTGGTTTAGATGTGTCTCTTTGAAGCAGAAAACATTTGGGTTGTGTTTTGTCATCCATTTAGCCACTCTATTTCTTTTAAGTGGGGCATTCAGATGGTTCATGGTGCCTGTTAATACATATATCAATAAGTGGGATGCTGTTCTATTCAACATGTTACATTGTACCTTGTTGTTTTGTTTTCCCTTTGTGCCATTGTTTTATTAGAGCTGTTGAATTTAAATTTTGAATGTTTTTATACTGGTGGGTGTCTGTTACACTGTTCCTTGTATAATGCAGTTTTGAATATTTCCTGTAGGGAAAGTCTTATAGTGACAAACTCCCTCAGTGTTTGCTTTTCCGAAACAGTCTTTATTTCTCCGTCAGTTCTGAAACTGAATTTAGTAGGGCATAAAATTCTTGGCGGGTAGTTATTCTGTTTATGGGGAATAAAGATAGGAACCTATTCCTTTCTGGCCTATAAGGTTTCTGTTGAGAAGTCTGCAGTTTGTCTGATGGATTTGCCTTTGTAAGTTACACATACTTGATGTTTTTGCCTCACTGTTGAGGCATATTGACTCCTCCTTCATGTTGACTTTGGTTAGTCTGATGACAAATGACTATATGCCTTTGTGATTCCCTTTTTGCAATGAATCTCCTAGGAGTTCTTTGAGCTTTTTCTATCTGGATGTCTGAATCTCTGGTAAGACCAGGGAAATTTTTCTCAATTACTTCCTCAAAAAGGTTTTCTAGCCCTGTGCTTTTTCTTCTTCACCTTAAAGGATGCCTATGATTCTTATATTTGTCCATTTTACATAATCCCATATTTCTCATAGACTTTGTTCATTTCTCTTGGTTTTTAGTTCTTTATTTTTGACTGGGTTAATTTGAAAGAGTTGTCATCAAGCTCTGAAACCATTTCTTCTACTTGTTCTAGTCTATTTTTAAAACTTTCCACTATATTTGGAATTTACTTCAATGAATTTTTTTGTTTGTTTAAAATCAGGAATGATTTATTCCTCCAAAGACACTCTAAGTAAATGAAAAGAGAAGACACACATTAGGTGAATATATTTGCAAAATACATAAATGGCAAAGAATTAGTAGGTGGAATATACAATAATCCACCCATTAAAAAAGAATGAAAAATGCAAATATATACAAATTGGTCTTTCATAGAACAGAAACTATAATTTATAGAATTGGCAAATGAAATGATATTCAATCAGTTTAACAATCAAGAAAATTTACCACAAATAATTGTACCTCTAAAAATAAAACTAAATATAAACTAAAAAGCACAGTAAATATTATCACCAAATTAAAAAAAAAATTAAAAAATTAGACACTATATAATGTTGGAGAATTTATGAAGAAATACATATTGAATGTGTTTATACTGCTGATAGGAGTATAAGTTAGAACTTGCATTTTGGAAAATAGTTTGGTATTAGACATTTAAATACTAACATATCCTATAGCATGTTAGTATTTGAAATTGTGTCCTTAGACATATATTTTAGAGAAACTATTATATTTGAAATGAGGAGATATGTAAATAATGCTACTAAATGAATTTTTCATTTCTAGAAGTTCTATTTGTTTTTTTTAAAAACATGTCTAGCTCTTTAGTAGTTCATTCATTTCATGAGTTGTTTTTCTGGTTTCTTTGAATTGGCTTTTCATTTACTTTTGGATTTCACTGAGCTTCCTTACAATCTGTATATGGAATTCTATCTGTTATTTCAATACTTTCATTTTGATTAGGATCCATCACTAGACGGCTGGTGTGCTCCTTTTGAGGGAGTCCTTTCACTCTAATTTTTCATACTTCTAGAGTTCTCTTATTGATTCCTTCTCATCTGGAGCAGCTGTTGTTTCTTGTTTTTTGGATTTTTTATTTGTTTTTGGTTAGATTAGGCTTCCCCCCCCAACCCTTGCTCTAATGGGTATGTCTGTAGCACATGTTGGGAAAGAACCTTTGGCTTTGCTTGTGGGTACTTGGATAGGTTCTAGGTCCTGAACAGATACCTTGGTTATAGATGTCCTTAGTGTGGTTTTGTCAATTGCTTGTTATTGGTAGACTGTCATGGTGGTGCTATTGAGCATATTCCCTCTCTCTAGTTAACAAGGGAAGATGGAGTCTTTGAAATCTTTTGTTTCCCCAGCCCTGTGGTCTTAACAGGGTGAATTATATAGAGTTGCCCTATAATCTGTAAAACAGTAAGTCCAGCTTGTGGGTGAGAGTCAGCCATTCTCAGTATAAGTGAGTCAGTAAATGCTTTCATGGGCTGTACAAGTTGTCCTCTCTTCTAGTAGGTGGTGCTTCCAAGAAAGAGCCAGCTTCAATGTGATGTTTTTGGGAACCATGACTGGCTACAGTTGATTAGGAGAAACACTTGGATGCCCCAGGAGTTAGGTGGGGCTCTGGAGCTCCCAGGGGACTTATCCACAACAGCAGAGGTGGGAGGAGCAAGGCTGTGTGGGGCTCGGTTTGGTGAGCCTGTCTTCAGGTTCCAGAAAGGTGGTTATAAGAACTGTATTGCTGTGGCTGCCAGGAAAAGCCACTAGGGAAGCAGCCCATGAAAGAAAGTCTGCTCTGGCTCAGTGCCTGGGGCTCAACGGGCTAAGGCGCCAGCCATGTACACCTCAGCTGGCGGGTTTGAATCCAGCCTGGGCCCGCCAAACAACAATGATGGCTGCAACCAAAAAAATGGCCGGGCGTTGTGGCAGGCGCCTGTGGTCCCAGCTACTTGGGAGGCAGAGGCAGGAGACTGGCTTGAGCCCAGGAATTGGAGGTTGCTGTGAGCTGTGATGCCATGACACTCTACCCAGGGTGACAGCTTGAGGCTCTGTCTCAAAAGAAAAAGAAAAAAAGAAAAGTCTGCTCATGGGGGAGGGTCCATCTGAGTGGGACTCACCAACTGTTGGGAATGGGGTTCATTCTTCTCCTCATTCCCCTGCCCCATGGATCTCCCTCCAGTGTCTGGGCACAAACAACAGCCTAGACTAGTTGAGCTCACCAGCAATGGTGTTCTGGACTCCCCTGCCCAGGATTCCATCCCGGACTGAAAGTGCAGCTTTCCTTTGCAGGGAGGAGTGCTCAGTGAGTGCACTGTAGCTGGGACCCACACTGCACTCTCCTTTTAGTTTTGTCCATGTAGGCTCCCTTGCCTCCCAAGATTAGTTCACAAATCTCTCTTCTGTGCTCCACGTTAAGCAACATGATTGAGTTCAGGAGTTATGGGATCTTGCTGCAGGCCTTTCACCTGGTCCCCTAAGTTCAATCTCTGACTATACCAGGGAGAAGTATGCTGGTCCTGAGTTGCCTGTGGAGTGCTCTTGCAGGTTTGATCCCTCTGCTTTGGGGTGTGCACCCTGCTTTACCGGAGCAACCGGGTGAGCAGTACTGGGGAGGGCTGGCAGCCAGGGATCTCATGGTCTAAACACCCCTTGATCTACTGCAGGTCTTTAAGAGAAAAGATGTGAACCTAGTCTCTGTGGAAGCTTCTGTGTAGTGGACACATTAACAGAAGAGAGGCAGCTGCTCCTGTGAGCCCTGGATCAATCTTACCTGGGGGCACCTGTGCCAGTCCACAGCAGCAGCTGGGGGAGGGGAGTGGGAGGAGAAGAGTCTGAACAGAGGACAGCTGGTGCTCTTCTCCCCTTTCTCTCTTTTCCTGGAAGGCAGGCCACTGAGAATGTCCATGATGTGGGATCACACAGATTCCCCAGGACTCACCAGTCCCCTGTGGCCACTGTAGTCTGAGTAAGAGTTGGGAAATGTTTGTGTTTGGACCAGTGACATGAAAACTGAGGGGATGAAGCTCCTGGGAGGGTAAAGGCACACAATGGGTGGACAAGCAATAGGGGGCCCACTGATGTGGCTCAGGTCTATGGTCAGGAAAAGTGACACTGAGGGGGCTGGCAATCTGGTGCTTTGTTTTCAAGAAGCTCCCAGTTCACTATTAGCAGCAGCTTGTGGGCTTGTGAGAGTAGAGAAGCTCTCTGGCAGCTTGGAAGCCTGCTGACGTCCAGAGGTGTGAGGGAAAAGGAAACAATCCCCCCACCTACCCTTTCTACAAAGACTCCAATTCCTTGGGGGTGGATCTTTGCAGAAATCTCACTCCTTCTTCTGCTCTGCAACTTTTCCCCATGGAATCTCTAGTAGGTTCTGACACTTTCCCTTCAGAACTACAGCAGACCTATGTTTATTTTCATGTAAAACTTTTCCTTCTTTCTGAGGCAATCTGGTGACTGATATCTCTACTCAGCCATTTTGCCTTAGCGATCTCAAGCTTGGAAGTCTTTGAAAGATTGTCAGTAGTGGCCTTTCCGTATTTGATGAGGGTGGTGAGAGTGGTCAGGTAACGATGAATTTTTTTTTTTTTGGTAAACTCAGTGGGTTCCAGAAAACAAATCCTGGAAGAACTTTAGGGTAAGAAATAAGATTGGCTTTATTTTGAATAAGGACACTAACAAAAGCTGCCTGAACCTTGAAGAGTTTCTAACATTGGAAAAATGCCTCTGCTCAGATCAATCTATTTCTGAAAAGGAGTCTGTCTTGAAAAACTCTGCTACCTTAGGCATCGTTTTGGGGAGAATATGAGTACTATTGCTCTAATTAAGGCAGATTTCTTGGAAGAGATTCCAACTCCAGCACCTCCTGGCCCTGCCTCCTCCCCACACATAGTGAGTGCAAGCACCCTGCCAGCTGGGCTGACTCTTCCCAGACAGCAGGTGCTCATGGGGCCACCTTTATAGTAGGAGAAGACTAAACACTTTGTGGACATCACAGTGGTTCTCATTTGGAAGAAAATATTGGCATGTATGGTGTACATAGGTTAAAACGTGGTCATCCATCATAAAATGTTCCTGAAGCAAAGGGAATCATGGGAACAAAGCTTCCGAAGAGTTGGTTAGCTCCACTTCTTAAGTAAAACCTCTAGATTGCGCTTAACTTTTATATTGGACTGAATGAGCAGTATGACAGATGTGACTCCAGACACCAGTTTGAAAATTGACTGTTGCATTTGTTAAGCAATGGTTCTATATTGAGCATTTGCTCCGTGTTCAGCATGGTGCAAGGGATTGTGGACAAAGACGTTACATCAGCCTGTCTTACGTGAGGAGCAGAGAAATAGGTCCTTTGGACAGCTTAAAATTTTAAGACATTAATGTCAGCCGTGAACTAGAACTAGAATTCCTTGGTAGATGTGGTTAACAGATGCGCGCACATTGAAAAGCAAGGAGAAAAACGGTGATGTTGTGTTACATATAGTGTTCATACATGATTTGATTGTTTTCTGAGATAAAGGGGATAGAAATTCTTTATCTCCAGACTGCTCTCCTACTTAATTAACGTTTAGGCTTATTTGTATTAGAAGTTGTATTAAATGAGATTAAAAAAATCCAGGCTAAATGAACAACATGAATTTACTAATCATATATTCAGGGTCACTGATGTAATAAGAACAGAATGAGGACTTAGAGATTCATGAATAAGGAAGAAATAGGCCTATCTTTAAGAAGCCTTCAAATTGTGGTAGTTTTCAAAGACCTGTAATGAAGGGAAGTGGCAGTACAGATTTGAGAAATATTCAAAAGGTATTGAAGTTCAGAAAGGCTTACCCTTAAATATGTTTGTAAATGGATAGCTATGCATGTATATTGCCATTAAACTGTTGGAATTTAATGGACATACAATAATTGTAAAATGGATTTTGGATCCTGTGATTTTCTGGGGTTTTTGCCCTTTTATGTATTTGGCATGTAAATTACTGTTTGTAATCGAATCAGCTGAGATTTCACTTACTAATTTAACAAGCATCTGTTGATCATCCTTTACATGTTAAGCATGGATGAGCCTTGGGGTTATAGTGACGATACATATAGTGTCTGTTATCAAGGAGGTTTAAATCCAATTAGAAAATATAGGCATGAATAGCAATGAGATGATGTTAACAAGTTATCTTACATCCCAGATATACAAAAGGAGGGCAATCCAATCTAGGTTGAGGGAAGAGGAGATCTGGAAGGACTTCCAGGAGGAAGCAATATCTCCAAGGTTACACTGCAATTGGCCAGATAAAGGGGGTGTTTACGTGTTCCTCCTCTGCTGCACATCAGAAGAGTGACTATTTTTTGGTCACACATTAAATACACAAATACTAGGGAAAGCCAATTAGCAAAAAAAAAAGAAGAAAAAAGAAAAAGTCTGTACATACCAGAGATAAGCCAAAAAAGTCCTCAGAAAATCAGCAGGTGACCTCTGGGCCACAGGACAGACACCCTTGGAAAGAGTTCCGAGCAGGAGTATCTGCAGCTGTATTTCTAATAAGCTGAGTGAACTAAAAAAAAAAAAATGATGGATGTAGGCAGAGGAGAATGTTTGAATTCTGTCCTCTAGGGAGTAGGGGTGAAGAAATCACACAAGGAGATCTGTATTTTAGAAAGTTCATCTTCTAAATATGACTCTATTTGGAAGGAAATGTTCAACTTTGTCCTCAAAAAGAGGAGAGCTGATAAGTTGTATCAGTCGTCTCAGGGACAAACTTTCACTCACAGACACACATGGACATAGACCCAGACGCACACCTGTAATCACAGTGTGCATTTATGATAAGGTACTATTAATAATCAATACTATAACCAATTTTTAAGAATTGTGTTGTATAATATGGTGTTATTCCTTCTTTCTCTTTTTCTTTTTCCTTTCCCCTCACATATTTCCCCTAAATTCTTCCAGATAAAAGATACTCTGCTCACACATGTCCAGATACAGGCATGAGCACATATGTTTTCTAGACCATTTTAGGAGGACCTGTTGAGAGCAAGGTAAACGCAGAATCCTCACCACACTTGGAGTTGACTTTTGTGTTCTTATTCTTCAAGTCTCTGGGAGCAAGTAAAAACTGGTTATAGGTGAGGCTCTTCTAGTAGATGAAGATAACATTTGTGTGTGTGTAAAATATATCTGCCTACAGGTCTGCCCCACTGGTCATTTCTAGTTGGTTCTTGAACTCATTTAAAGAGATTATTTTCCCTTCTTGCGTCATTTTCCACAGGTAAGCTGAGTGTGCCCTATTTTCCCAAACTCATGTAATCCTTTTAGGCCTTGTTGTTTTGGACCTCCATTTGGGAAGAATTAGTAATCAGAGAAAGAACTGAAGAAAGATTTCTTTTGCTGCATCAGAACTTTTGGAGTTGACTTGATGAGTTCCAATGTAAAGTAGTGTTTGACTTCATCCTAAGCCATGGGCAGCATATTAAAAAGCCATCCCATGGGCTAGAAATTCTTGAGAGCCTCAGCTTGATACTGGAAAGATTTGGAATCATGAAGCTTCTGTTTGAGTTCAAGTCTCCTGGGTAATTCTTTATTTTGTTTTAGTATCTTTGGCTTCTAATACCCCCTCTATCCTCTAATATTATGATAACCTTTACTTAGACTGAGGGAGAAAATTTGGTTTGTTCTGCTGAAACAAGGTTAATTTTTCTCTCTGTCTTTATAACTATTACTTTCTGCTTATTTTTACTGTAGGATCACTCTGGTCTCTAATATAGCTAAATGGAGAGAAATTTCCTTTTTGATTAAATTTTAAAACATGTTGAGTCCTGAATTCTGAAATAAAGTAATACTGATGATAATTGGGGGAAAAAAAGGTTTTCAATTTGGAAAATCTAACTGGAGTAGAGCAGTGAAAAAATTCTGAGCTGATGAAAAAAAGAGAAAAATTTCATACAATGAGAAATGAGCCAAAACAGCAACCTGATAATTAACAAACTTGAAGCACAGCCTCCTGCAAGTTTCTACATTGCGAATAATTTTCACAATCTTATCTTCCATGACTTCATTTTTAGGTAACGTGACAGACAGAACATACGCAGCAGGAAGGATGAAATACCTCGTGGGAGAACGCTATTGCGGCCAAGTACTTTGAGGCTCAGGGATTTCACAAAGATTGGATTTGATTCAAATGTATATTTCAGAATGGCTTCTTACTCTAACAACAATGTCCAAATGATGAGACTCAGTCCTTGCTTCTAACAATAAAGGAAAAGAAAGAAATCATTGGAAAGGAAGAGGAGAAAGAAAACAGTAACATTTTCCAGAAATAGAAAAAAGACCTTAGATGTGCCTTTTGTATTAAGGCCATGTTGGAAAATGGAGCAGAGAGGAATGGATGAGGCAAGTGTGTGCTGCGTCAACGGTCCCAAGGGGTCTGGGGAGTCTATGTGTCTCACTTTACCCACTTAAAACAGTGTCTTTTTAAAACAAAAAATATTGATTGTAATAATGAAATTCTTTGTATTGTGGCCAAAGGGGGGATTTCCTTACACAGTGCGAAATATAAAATGGTTTTACTTTTAATTAGCAGACTCTCCTTGACGTTTATTGGCACGACCCCCTGGCGAATTCTGCCTGAGATGATAACTGATTCATCAAGAAGACACAATAAAATGTTCACATCCTGTATATTTCCAGCGTTTATTCTGATTGCCTTACTTTAGTGAATCTAGTAGCAGTGATTGGGCATTTTAAGTTATTGACATAATGACCTAGATTTACTACACGGGGGTACTGAAATTAAAAAAGGAAAGTAGATTTTTAACTTAAATTAGATTCCTCCTCTCTGGTTTATGCAGCATAATGGATGCTTACTAAATATGCAAATGCCCGATCTCTACGCTTATTTCACTCAATCAGAAATCCTGGGGGTGGATCCAGCATTTATAGGCTCCCTACATGCCACAGGTGAATCAGCTGATTGAGTTCTGCACTGCTGGAAATGGTTAAGGCCCCGCCAGTGGCATCTTCTCAATTAATTACACTCTCTGAGAAGTGTTTCAGCCTAATTTTCAGCCATCTTGCCAAGGCAGCACCTTTTCAACCTGGTCTTACCTTTGTGACCCAAAGTCTCTGATCCTTGGAAAACAGACAAGAAGTGGGACGCCACATCATGGACTTGCTGTGTCAGGCAAAAGAAGTGGAAATGGAAGAGCTTTCCCATATGCATCACTGTAAGTTTTTCTCAAATCTCCTGTGCTTCCCAAGTGAATGAGAGCAGATGAGTTGTGAGGATTCCATGGTGAAGGCCTCAAAGTCTTCTCGGCTACTTTGCTCTTTATCTTTCACCAGTGGTAACATAACAACTGAGATTTTCACATTTAAAGACGTGATTCCAGGGAGGCAATTCTCACTGGAAGCTGTTACCAGACTAGAAGCCACTTGCCCAGAACATTTCATTGTCGTTCTTGGCTCTCTGACCACTCTTGAAATGGAGCCAGTATTTTACTCTATTTTGATTTTGACTATAATGATTGTTTCGCCACCAATATTTATAACATGGTATACGAATTCCTTTTGTTTCCAGGAAATGTCTTTGAATCTTGCAATGCTAATGAATTATTGGCATAGGTATTCTACGATTTTAAAAAGTATAAATGAAATATGCAACTTGCCCATAAGGTGCTTATAGGCTAATAAGATAAATAAATCATACTTTAGTAATCAAAACTGAATGAAGAATGTCATTCGTTGCAGTGAGGGAAGTACAAGCTAACTGCTATGCAGAGTTCGGCTGAGAAACAGAGTACTTCTAGCTAGGAGCAAGGGATTGCAGAGTTGGTGATCATGGATCTGACATGTTGATGGGGAATATCTAGAGATGCAGCTATTGGCAGACAGGGTCCAGTGGAAAAGGCACAGAGAAAGGTAAGTGTGGAGCTCTCTGTACGAGACAGTTCAGATTGGCTACTGAAGCTTGGGGTCCAGATTTAAAGAGAACCTTGATTATTTAGGGCATTCAGACTTTCCCTTTGGTTAATGACTAGAGAGACAGTAAAATTATTTCACCTGGGAAGAACATTTTTTTAGTAAGATTATTCTGGCACTAGGTTGTAAAACTGAGCAAAAGGGAAAGAGACTAGAAACAGGGAAAACTTATTAGAGGAAAAGATTGTCTAACTCTTGTCGTGCTTCGAAATTAAACTCACCTGGTGTGTATCTAAGTTTTTTTTTTTTTTTAATTCATGAAGCTGTCAGGGAATGACCATGTAACTCTCCCATGGAAAATTCCATGAAAGACAGAATTATTAATGGCGGAATATTTAGTTTCGAAGACTGTATCCAGATGATGTTTCTGCTACTATACTTCATTTTTCTATGATACATTTAATTCTTTGAAGTGTTTTTGCACTTGGTATCGTGCTATATCCTTCATTTTAGCAGCATAAAGTTTAGATAATAGCTCTTTATAAATCAACTGAACCTAGATGAGGTATGGATGAAAAAATAAATATGCAATGTACTCAATACTCATATGAAGCCAATATATAAACGATGTTCATATGAACAATAAAACACAAATATGGTCCTGTACTGGGATGGGGAAGGAAGGGGGGGAGGGTACGTGGGGACATCTCACCTAATGTGCACATTGTGAGGGTGTATAACACCCCCTGGGTGAGGGGCTCTTTTACAACAGGTACTTTACTCAGCAAGTGAGAACAATGTAATCTAAAAATTTGTGCCCTCATTTTAATTTGAAATAAAAAAAATAAATTTAAAACAAAGTTCCACAGGAAGTCAGTGGCTTCCTGGGAATGATAACGCAAATCTCGAAGCTCAGAGCATCTCTCTCTTCCTCTTTCATTTCTTTGTCTCATTCAAGTGTATACAGGAGTGCTGGCTTACTCCTGTAAGAAGCAGTCACTAGTTCATGGGTAAATCCTTTCTTTATTTATTTAAGAAAAAGGTTTTCTCTTGATTATACAACCACAAGTTCTACATTGTACTTCAAGAAATCAGACTTTCCTTCAACCACTTTAAATGGTCAAAGAAGATCTCGGAATGAAAGCAGAGTTACCCTTGGGAATAGAAGTGTACATAAAATTCCACTTCAATTCTTGTGTGAAATATGGTTGTCCTTCTGCTCTTGTGTTTCTTCCTACATTTGTAAACTCTGTAAGTTTAAACATGTCTCAAACGGCATTTAATACTGGCAGACTTACATGCTGATGAGATAGATGGTATTTGAACTGATCTTTTTCTTCCTCACTGCGCCTAATGGATTACTAAATTTAAGTGCTCAGGGCATAGTTTTGCCCTCCTTTGTGGGTATGTGGCTCTTATTGACGTCAGCGGGAGCCCTGTGTCTCTGCAGGGCAGAATTTGGCACTTCCACGTAGAATATTTTTAAACTATAAAATTGAATTACAAAGGTATTGCATCTGCTTTTTATATAGTCATTGTTTGGTTTATTAAAGAACGTTTCATAAATCTAGCCAATGCTGCAGGACCTACATATTTAGCTAACAAACTATTTTTAGAAATTACATAAAAAGGAGAGTGAACTTTTCTTTTAATTTAAAATCAGGGTTGTTTAGGACTGGGTTTATAGAAATAAGAATGGTATGTAGCTGAAAGTAAGAGTATTATTAAACCATGCCTTTTATTTTTAGCAAATATGCTGGGTAGTAAAATTTAGTTTTGCATTTCCATTATGAAAACACAAATGAAAATGGGAAACAAAATATTAAACAGAATGTACTACCAACGTTAATATACCATCACCCCTTTTGGGTTTTCAATAGAAGTGGTAGAATTTCTTGAAGCCTATTTATTAGACCAGAGTCAGAATAAGGATAATCAAAGGGGTTCTTTCCTCTCACCTCTGCAGCCCAAGATTTTATTTTAAGTCACTTCTCTATGCCCCTTCTTGCCTGCCCCTCTCACCTCCAATCTAGGGGTAGGGCAGTTGTTTGCCTGGCCAGCCTTGGAAGGACAGAGGGCCCTCCCAAATAGTGGCTGCCAAGTAAGATAGAACCATGCCATTTATATTTCCATGATTTGGTAGATGTCACAGTCTTTAAGATCCTGATCCTATCCCCAATACTTGCTTTCTGAGCAGGAGCAATGCCTACTTCTTGTTTTTACATTTATTTTTTGGGGGGGTCTTGTTACCAGATGAAGAGGGTCTGGCCACCTGTCACTGTCAGCCAATATGAGGAGATGGGCATAGGTCCACCCCAAACTTTGTCAGAAGGCTGAGATTCTGGAGAACAGTGAGAGTAGCTCTCCAAGACTGCTCTGATCTTCCATTTTCAACATTACAGTTTTATACATTTGAGTTCAAAGTGAAGACCATGCTAAGCCTCATCTTAAACAATAACTGGCAGAACCCATGACTCAGAAACAATAAACAACATTCTAGTTTAAAAGTTACTCTGCTCAATCAATCCATGTAAACTACTTAAAAGGCATCTGTAGGGTGGAAGCTAAATTTAC
This sequence comes from Perodicticus potto, assembly GCA_963574655.1. Lineage (NCBI taxonomy): Eukaryota > Metazoa > Chordata > Mammalia > Primates > Lorisidae > Perodicticus > Perodicticus potto. The sequence goes on along the minus strand of CAUYRH010070996.1, from coordinate 8,248 downwards.
AAAACAGTAAGCATGGGAGACAGGGGGTGAAGGTCAGTCACGACCTAAACTGACCAGACCAGCTGCGTCATGTCTGCCCTAGCCTGCCCGACTCCACCTTATTCTCACTACGTGTGCTTTCAGTCTGAGTTATTTCCATAGTGCAAGTTCTTACCTAGGTAATGTGACAGGATTTTCACATATGTTGGTCTGCAACACCCATGCATCACCTGTCATAGGATGTTATTCTCACTGACAGAATACACCTCAGACTCCATGATGTCCTTCTCAGATTGCAAACTGCAATCCAACCTATAAAAAGTTGGCTTTTTTGAGGTCTTGCTTTGAAATGTACAGAAAAGAACTTACACTTACACTCTTCTGGCTTTTGCTAGGTGAACAGTATTAGCTCTGCCAGCCCGTTCACCCTCTAAATGTAAAAGGTCTACACTTTCAGTTAAATCCAACAAATGTCATCCGGTGGCAATTGTCTATAAATTCCAACACAAAATCTTGGGGGAAAATTGTACCATTAGCAAAAGTACTAGTGCAGGCCAATTCTCAATCATGATAATGATACCTTACCTTGGGGCCGTGTGCAGGAATTTCCTGTGATTTTTGTACTTCCATGTTTTAAGACTGCTTCTTTGGAAAGCAAACTGGTAAGAGGACACTGTGGATGAGGCAGAGATTTCTATAGCCCTGGCATGCTTGAATGTTGCTACGGTAGATGTGAAAATAAACAATGAGATCCTCATACTCCAAGTGGAAACATTTCTCCTCTCTTACTGAAAAATGATAGAACCCAACAGACACAGTAGGAGACATTATAATTCAGTGAGACCGGGAGCACTTAGCATCCCTGGGCTTATATATCATTTTGTTCTACCTCTTCCTTTTATAGTTGAAGAAGTGGTGAATAGGAGAAATTAAGTGATAACTGCACAGCTAGGTAGTGATAGAGCTGGGATGGAAGCCAGTTTTCCTGGTTCCTTATTGAGTAGGGTTTCTTCTGCATTGGGGCTGAAGAATGTTCAGAAACTAGTTTCATCCCCTTACCCTTATCCTTCTTCATTCTTTACACATTAAAAATTGCAGCCTGGGTATGCCTGGTGGCAAGGGGATGGGTGGTGACATTGTTAATATTTGAACAATCTTTCCATGGGATTGGCAGAAAAAAACTAAGCATTGTCTCTCTCCTCCCTCCCATCTCAACACTTTACCCATTCATGCTGGCAAACAACATTGTGATATGGCATCTGGACCATATTTTACATGAGCAGTCTCTACACTCCATTTTTTTTTCTAAATTTCGGAGTATTACAGGCGTACACACATTTTGATCACATAATTTGCATTTGTACATTTTAAGTTGATACTATAAGTGTGTCCTTCACCCAGAATATGTGCATTGCACCCATCAGGTGAGAAATTTATCCTATCCCATTTCCCCCTTACCCCTACTTGATTTCCATGTGCACATAAGTGTTAATTGAGAACATGTAGGTGTTTTTTCCATTCTTGTGATACTTCTCTTAGAAGAATGGTCTCCAGTTCCATCCAGGTTGTTACAGGAGATGCTAAATGGTCTTTTTATGATTGAGTAGTAGTCCATATATATATGATATAACATGTGATATATATATCACATTTTATTCATCCACTCATGCATTGATGGGTTGTTTCCAAATCTTTACAATTGTGAATTGTGCTGCTACAAACATTTGAGTACAAGTTTCTTTTTGATTAAAAACATCTTTTTCTCTTTGGGTAAATACCTACTAGTGAGATTGCAAGACCAAAAGGTAGGTCTACTCTTAGTTCTTTCAGATACCTCCATACTACTTTCCATAAAGGTACTACTAGTTTGCAATTTCACCAACAGTGAATGAGTGTTGCATTCTCTCTGCATCCACGTCAGTGTCTGTTGCTTTGGGAATTTTTGATATCAGCCATTCTCATTGGAGTTAGGTGATATCTCATTGTGGCTTTGATTTGCATTTCCCTGATGATTAGAGATGCTAAGTTTTTTTTCATGTGTGTATTGACCATTAAACTATATTCACTTGAAAAGTTTGGGTTCATGTCTCTTGCCCACTTTTTAATGGGGTTGTTTGACTTTTTCTTGCTGATTTGCTTGAGTTTTTTATAGATTCTAGTTATTAGCCCTTTATCAGATGGATAACATGCAAAGATTGTTTCCCATTTTGTTGGTTGTCTTTTTACTCTATTGATTGTATCCTTGGCTGTATATAAACTTTTTAATTTGTTCAGGTCCCGTTTACTAATTTTTGTTATTGTTGTGATTGCCTTTGAGTCCCTTCTTCATAAATCCCTTCCCTAGGCCAATATCTGTAAGAGTTTTCCCAGCACTTTCTTCTAGAATTCTTATTGTTTCATACTTTAGGTTTAAACCTTTATCCATTGTGAATTAATTTTTGTCACTGGTGAGAGTTGTGAATCCTGGTTCAGTATTTTACATATAGCTATCCAGTTTCCCTAGCACCATTTATTGAATGGGGATTCTTTCTCTAGTTTTGTATTTTTGTCAAAGATCATTTGGGAATATAAGGATGGTTTCCTCTCTGAGTTCTCAGTTCTGATCCATAGGTCTACATCCTGTTCTTGTGCCAGTACCATACTGTTTTAGTTACTATAGCTTTATAGTATAGCTTGAAGTCTGATAAAGTGATATCTTCCAATTCTTTCTTACTTTGTAAGATTATGTTGGCTATTTCAGGTGCTTTTTGGCTCCACACAAAGAATAGGATCTGCACACACTCTAAATTTTTAAAGAACAGCAATAAACACTTGCGCTGCATTCTGTTCCTTCCAGGTTCTTTTAGGTGACTTTGGAAAACCTGAAAGATGTTGCATTTTAACTCTTATCTACTTACTCAAAGGTATGACTAAGAGTAGAAATTTCTGTTTTTTTTTTTTTTTTTTCCGTGTTGCTTGAAAGAACTTTTGACCACAGTGATTGTTTGGTGTGACACAAGTCACCATAAAGTTGGTTGTTCTGCTCATTTGTAAGTGAAGTGTTGACCCTTCTAAGATTTATTTAGGCAGGAAGGTATATCTCTGCTCAAGAGCTTTTTAAGTTTTAACATAAATGTCATTGCGGCATAAAAGTCAGGGAGGATCTATGTGATCTTAAGGTCAATAATACTGGACATACCTATGTCTAAACAAAGCAAAACAAGCAAAAAATGAATTTTAGAGTCACTGGGACAAGATCGACTTAGAGATACATTTTCTTTTCCTTAACAAGATATATCAGGCCGTTAAAAATGAAATGTTAAATTTTGAATAGAAAGTTTAGTTTATTATGTCTCAAACAAGAAGTAGTACAATTAATCAAAGTGTGTGAGTAACCTTTTGGCACTGTTTTGCAAATCTTAACGGTAGCTTGTTTATGCCAGCAGAGAAAAAGCTTGGACAGAGAGTGGTGATAAAATCATGAAAGGCTTTTTCCCCAGCTTGTGGAGAATTGAATATTTTTTCTTCCAAAAAGTGGTCCCAAACCTGGAAGAGGTGGTAGTCAGTGGAAGGTCTGGTGAATATGGCAGATAACAGAGATTCCCAGTCCAGCTTCTGTAGTTTGAGCCACATGTGGTGAAGTGTTGAGATAGGCAAAAGAATTGGCTTATCTCTATTGACCAGTCTCAGCTGATTAATAACAACCATCCTTTCATGCAAGTGGTTGCAGTAGACATCTAGTGTAATTGATTGACCAGGTTTCATGAAGCTATGATGGGAAATACCAGTGCTGGACCACAAACAGATACCAGCAGACACTTCTGATGAATATTCAGTTTTAGGCTTTATTTTGGCACTTCATCTTTACCCATCTGTGGTACCAAATGCTTGCAATTGTCAAAAAAGAGTCCATTTTTAATCACACATAATAATACAGTGTAGAAGTGGTTTGCCTTTATGTCATGATGGCAAAGAAAGGCAAGCTTTGAGATGATTTCTCTTCTGATGCTCATTTAATTCACGTGGAACCCATCTATGCAGCTTCTTTGCCTTGCATATTTGTATCAAATGGTGAAATATTATTGGAATAGTAATGTCAACCCTTGCCATTAATTCACATGTAGGTCTACTACAGCTTTTAGATTATCATTCATTATCCATCTTGGTCTTTAGTTGCCCATGTGGCTCATTTTCAAGATGAAAATCGCCAGAAAGGAACTTCTCAAACCATCCACATAGTATGTGTTTATTAGCCACATCCCTGTCTGTGCTGCATTGGTTCCATGCAGAACTCATGTTTGAAGAAAACACAATTTTTTTTCTTATTTATAGTTTCACAGAAATCACTCTAAAATTCTTTTGAAATATAACCATAAGCTTTGCAAGACGGAGGATGTAGTTTCACAATAAAAACAAAAGAAGTGTCAATGTGAAACATCAGAGATATCAACTGTCAAACTTAGCTCTAAAGGGAAGTGGACATTTCAAACCTAATAACCTATAATGTAAGTAGAATGAAGTGCACATAATGTAAGTGTATAGTGTGATACATTTTAGTACAGGCATACAGGCCATGCAACCACTTTCCAGGTCAAGATACAATGATAGAATATTTCCAGCACCCCAGAAGACTTGTCGTGGAAATACTTACTATAATTTTCTTACCATTTTTTGTAATACCCCTGAATATTTATTTGACCATTGGCATTGATTATTTTGGTAGCATATTCTCCTCTTCCACTTCACCCTCTAAATTTAAAAATGTACATTCTTTATCAATACTTACGAAGACAGGAGAAGTCACCTGATCTGCAGATGTAACATTTGACTCTGACATGTTATAAGTCATTAAATTTGGTTGAGAGTATGAATTGAACCTAATTCCTCTAAATGTTGTTTTATTTATTGTATAGAAGTTCAACTACTCACAAATTCCTATAATTCCTATTTAATACGTATCAGGTATAGGGATAACAGCAAGATCCTGATTGCAGATTTTGCCTGCCTCCAAGGAACTAAAAAATTCTTATCAAATCTGTTATCAGTGTCTTTTGGATATTTAGGAGATTAGAGTGAAGAAAATTTGGTTGTGAACAATTAAGGGAATTATCTATGATGAGAAGGAAAGCTGATCTCTAAAATATTCTGTGTTAGAATATTTATGGGATAAAGATGAATCAATTATGTTCTTTGGTCTTGACTAGTTCAACACATATCTTTGAAATTCCCATATTCAACTCAGAACAAATATTTTCTTTCTGGTAATGTAAGTGATCCTGGGTCTAGGTAACACATCTCATTTTAATTCCTGGTTTAGTCTCTTATTATAAATTAGGGTTGTCTCAGTAGGACCATTTGGAACTGTGACAGGATGAGGAAAGGAAGTACCTACCCCAATTACGTCATAGAGACCCTGCTCCCAATTCACTAGGACTGCAGAACCCTCAGATTATTTTACATATTATCTTATGTGATGATTATAAAGACACGATTTGTATTAGTTACCAATAGTACAGGAATTTAGGAAGAAAGGATATAATTTCATGTCCTTCATCACCTGATAATGACTTTTTAAAAATTTATTTTTTTAATTTTTAAGTTTTTTTCCAGTAAATTTATTTCAGGTTAATGTGAGGGTACACACAGTTAGGTTACAATGCTTGCATTTGTTAGGTAGGATCCCTCTTATGGTTATGTCCCACACATAAAAGGTGTGTCAAACAATCCCATCCCATGCCCATTCAGTGAGAGCACCCTGTCGCTTATTACCCCTCCTCCCAACTTGAATTGAAATAAGTTTTCACCTATATGGGCATGCATCAGATCATCTACTGGCTTCATATTAGTATTGAATACATTGAATAGTTGCTTTTCCATCCTTGTGATAATTTACTAAGAAGAATGTGTTTCAGCTCCATCCAGGATATTACAAGAGATGTGAAGTTACTATCTTTTTCATGGGTGAATAGTATTCCACAGTATGCATGTAGCACAGTTTATTAATCCATTCCTGAGTTGGTGGGCATTTAGGTTGTTTCCAGATCTTGGCAATTGTAAATTGAGTGGCGATAAACAATCTAGTGCAAATATCCTTATGATAAAATGATTTTTTTCTTCTGGGTAGATGCCTAGTAGTGGGATTGTGGGGTCAAATGGGAGATCTAATTTGAGATCTTTGAGGATTCTCCATACATATTTCCAAAGAGGCTGTATTAGTTTGCAGTCCCACCAATAGTGTAAGAGTGTTCCCCTCTCTCCACATCCCTGCCAGCATCTACTGCTTTAGGACTTTGTGATGTGGGCTAAACTTACTGGGGTTAGGTGATATCTCAGGGTGGTTTTGATTTGCATTTCTCTGATGATTAGGGACGATGAGCATTTTTTCATGTTTGCTAGCCATTCATCTGTCTTCTTTAGTGAAGGTTCTATTCATGTCTCTTGCCCAGTGATCTATGTGATTGTTAGCTTTTGGTTTGTTAATTTGAGTTCTCTATAGACCCTAGTTATGAAGCCTTTGTCCGATTTGTAATATGCCAATATCTTTTCCTATTCTGAAGGTTTTCTATTTGCTATGGTTGTTGTCTCCTTAGCTGTACAGAGGATTTTCAGTTTAATTAAGTCCCATTTGTTTATTTTTGTTGTTGCAATCTTATATGATTATTCATGGGCATTAGCTAAAATGTGTTGAAATTAAACCATAAATTGATCTTGTGCAAAGACAGCCATTCATCCCTGAACACATGTGCTGCTCCTCCCATCTGAGGTGGGATCTGTTCCCTTCCCTTTGAGTCTTGGAAGATGTGTAACTTGCTTTTGCCAATAGAACGGAGCAGGGGTGGCAGCATACTAGTTCTGTGAGCAGACCTTAAGAGTTCTGGCAATCTCTGCTGCTGTCTTGAATTCCCAGGCCACCAGGGAAGGAAGTTCAGCTAGCCTGCTGGAGAGAACATGGGCTGCTGGAGAGATTCTACCACTTTAACACCTCAGATAAGGTGCCAGGCACATGAGTAAAGCCGTCTTGGATTATTGAGTCCTAGTCACAGCACCTGCTGATATCAAATGGAAAATGAAGTCTTTTCTGCTGAGCACTGCCCAATTACAGAACTGTGAACACATTAAATTTAACCGTAACAGTTAAAACACACAACTGTTTTAAACTATAGCAATAGATAACTGGAATTGGTATGAATATAGTAACCAGTGGAAAATTTTCTGAAGTACTAAGGAAGAATAATTAAACAAGGTAGGGGGACCAGAGTATGGAAAATGCTGGCAAAGAGATGAATTCTCTGGGCTGATGGGGGAAGTAGGATGCTTATTTTAGGAGAACGTTCTAAAGCTGGGACCAATCGCCTTAGCAGACAGCTCATCCGTGTCTCCTGTAAGAGGTACCTTGCTTGAACTGAGTTAGAAAATACATAGGTTAAGTAAGCTACTCCAGGTAGGGTCAGCTCCACAGTTAGCATCTCTTTTGAGGCTCAGGTAGAGAACTGATGTGCATGGCTGTCTCAAGAGTCTTCTCTTAGCATTCCATGGTCATGTATGGCAAACCTTTCTTCTCTTTCATTTTTTCCTGAGATTAATGGATTGAGAGAGGGGGAAAGGAGTTCCTAACCACATTGAGAGTCTTTACCATTGTCTATTTTTGTAAACTTCTAGTTTTTCTTCTAGTGGCATTTAATAAAATGCTTCATTACAATGGAAACTTGAAAGGAAATTTAGTGATTTGAAAGCATATTCAAAACTACATTGGCCTTTAGGTTTCCTGAAACCATAGTATATAGGCAGCCATCTGGTTACTCTTGAATACAGAGGGTGCCAAAAATATGTACACACATTTTAAGAAAGGAAAAAACTATATTAAAATTGTAATACTCAATGTATATCAATAATGGCAGAAGAGACATAGATCTCCCTGTGACTCAGGCAGTCGCAAACCCTTGGAGCATCTGCTCATTGGAGAGAACTGGGTCACGCCCCTGTAGTGTTAACTTGTATATTGCGTCTTATATCTCTTGTAATTGCAGAAGTCAAACATGACTTGAGTATTGCAATTTTAATATAGTTTTCCCTTTTTTAAATTTTTTTTGATTTATTTTATTTATTTATTTTTTTTGAGACAGAGCCTCAAGCTGTCACCCTGGATAGAGTGCTGTGACATCACAGCTCACAGCAACCTCCAATTCCTGGGCTCAAGTGAGTCTCCTGACTCTGCCTCTGCCTCCCAAGTAGCTGGGACTACAGGTGCCCGCCACAATGCCTGGCCATTTTTTGGTTGCAGCCGTCATTG